>JAVDBV010017921.1:3707-14890 GCA_032619315.1 Piper longum
ATACATACATACATACATATATATATATATATATATATATATATATATATATGTATGTATGTATGTATATATATGTGTGTGTGTTAAGTTCAAGATTAAGTCATCTAATTACGTAGCTACATATCTTGCATTATTTATTTGTATTATGTTATATACAACGTCGGCCAGGAATATAATCTTGGATATGATGTTTGTAAATTTTCATAAATTAAATGTTTGAAGGTACGGGGCATAAGATATGTATAACATGGACATAGACATGACCCAAAAACCTAGTTGCATCTTTTTGAGTTGATTTTTTATATTATTATTTTTTTTATTAGGTTACACGAACGTCAAATCTAATTGATTGTATAAACTTATTATTTTATTTTAATTTTTTGCCTTAATGTTTATAATTTAGTTATCCTATCTTTTCTCACAAATGTTCGTACATAATCATTGCTGGTGAGAATTCTTTGTAGCTAGACCACTGCTAATATCTCGAACCTAGAACACAACAAAACCGTACAAATTAACAAATAAAAAAATATTACCAAATCACGTAAGATCACTCCTCAAACATGCTATTATTATATAAGTATTTGAGTTAGGCAATTCACAAGAGAGCACGCCCGTGGGGCCTAACAATTGATGATCTCCATCATCAATGGTCAGGCTCACGGGTGTTTCCAAAAAAAATTTCCACACAAAAACAAAGAACAAAGAGTCTCCCATATCTTAATGCTCGACCAAATTTCGGGTTCATTCATGTTTTATTCGACTCGATTTAAAATTTAAAAGTATCTATTATAAATAAAATTTATGATTATGTAAAAAGAATTAATAAATAGAAATTATATTAATTCGAGCTTCAAAATTAATTAATTTTAGTTAAAGTAAAAGTGGGAGCGGGAGCAAAGCTGTTCATGCAGCAGCAGTAATGGTGTGGCAAAGAGTGTCAACAGAGAGAGGGAGAAGACGGGAAGAGGGTTGGCTGCTTCAACCCCTTTCTTTTCTTCTCTGCCTTTCTTTCTCCGATCTTCTTTGCAAAGTGTACGTGAAGACTCCAATCACTATCCTCCTAATTAATAAACAAAATATATAAATGAATAAACTGTGCTGCGCCATTGACACGCCCACCAACAAGCTCGTCAAAACCTCTCCCTTTTCCGTTCCCGATCGCCCGTCTCTCCTGCCCATCACCAACACCATGTCTTCTTCCCCAAGCAACTCCCGGGAGATAGATGAAAATGTAATGAGAGTTGAGTTGAAGTTCAAGCTTTCCTATTTTTTTCTTTTCTTTTTATCTTTCCTTTTGTGTGTGTGTGTGTGTTTTTGTTTGGTTGGTTTAGTAGTGATTAATTAATGGGTTTTCTTTTAGAATATGTGCCGTGTCAGGATGATGAACGATTTCAGGGTGGAAATGGTGAAGGATGGCATGCAGGAGTTTTATGTGGATTTTCATGGACCCAGAGACAGTAATGATCACTTGTTCCAAGGTTAAGATGGGTTTCTTTTTATCTTTTTGATCATTATAAGCAAGGATTAATTGTGTGCTTGAAATGGGTTTATCTTTATCTGTCTTTTTTAGCATCTATTGCTCTTGGCAGTACTGTGTGGGTGTGTTCTGTTATAACGTATGCTCTACCTCTCTGTTTTATCAGTCATCAATAGTTAATTGTTTGAAATCCTTTAGTTTTATTGTCCAACTTTTGTTTTTTGTTCATGTCATCAACAAAAAACGCTCGCTATCTTCGATCCCCAGTGGTTTCAGTCCACATGGTAGTGCCTAAAGGACTTATTCATTCTGCTATTTGGAGTATTGTTACAATTCTGCTATTTGTTGATGCGTTTGCTCATCTGAACTGTGAGGAATGTGCTGCCTACTGAATCATACATTTTTTTTTCAATCAAAGTGATAATATTTACTAGGTACATGCTTCTAATTGTTCAGATAGTTATCAAGTATTGATTACATTAATTTGCACTCCTCTGTCTCATTTATACGAGCTCTTAGTTAAGGGTTTTCAATAGACAACTTCACAAATTCTTCTGTACCTAAATTCATCTGACCCATTGAATGGAGAAGCCGCGGCTCTAATGATGCGTGATCGAGCTGCTTATGAACAAAAAGTAAAAGGTGACATCCTTAAACATTTTGTTTTTCTCTTTTAGAGTCAATTCAGTGAAAATAGAGACGCACAACTCCTGTTAGGGAATAGGATTGAAATTAAAAATTTTATAAATGCTTTCTTATGTACCATTAGAATACCAACAAACTGGAGTTTGTGTATGGCAATGTCTGCTGGTGGTGTTTTGCTGCTTTCTAGTTGGTAATTTGAGTAAAAAATAGTTTCTCAGCTTTTAGGTTTTTCTCTTTACAACTAATTGAGTGTTTGTATTTTCGAGGAAACAAATAGTGTGCATATTTATATAATGCTTATGATTCGAGCCGCTTTCATTTCCTTTCTGCTAACCTGCTTATTAGCTTTGGCTCATTTATTTACTTTCCTATTTTGCGAATGCTCTGATTCTTTACCCTTTTCCTACAGTATTGTTGACACTTTCTTTCCATCACTAGAATACTGTTAGAAATATGCGGTCAGAAAATGCGGGGTGTGCCTCAGACGACGAAGAATTGAGCCACGAAATACTCTGAGTGCAGAAGAGGTGGCTGACCATGCTAATCCATAGTGTTGGGATTAACAAAATATTTAAATCTTTATTTCAACACATAATCGATAAGAAATATCAATTTTACCTAAAAAGAAACACCAATCAAAATAAATAAAACCAAATTTACTTAAAAAACCTTAAATTTGGGGGGAATTTTCGAGGTAGATAGCTGGATCAAATTTACTATATAATAACTTGATATAGAAAATATTTATTAGTGAACAAACTTCTTCAATGCCAATTTATTATAATTTTTATATATTTGACATTAATCACAAATAAATAGAATAAAGAAAATATGTCACTGATTAAGAACTTGGCGAAATTACTATTGAGAATCGTAAACAAATCTCAATAAAATATTCACATTTTTTAAATACACAATTTTTTTCTTCTCCCTTTATCACCTTTTTCTTCACACCAAAGAATAAAAGCATTTGTCGTTGTTTTTATCTCTCTCAATATATGAAACGGGTTCTCTAAAAAAACTTTGGTTTTTGCCCAAAATAAGATTGTCATTTCATGTATTTATGGGGGAGGGACAACCCGACAAACCTCCCCTTCCCAACTCCATAAAATACATCTAGCCAAAACGAGAAGTTCCATCCATGCAGTAAGCGTGTTTCTCCTTTGATACAACTTTAGTCATCATATTTAAAACATTTCTTTCAAAATAAATTTTTATTAGATCAAAAGATTTACTTTCCAACACATCTCTTACCAAGTGATATCTGACATAAATGATTTTTCTTATTCAATGAAACTTGAATTCTTACTCAGATGAATTGCACTTTGGTTATCACCGTGGATAATATATCTCTCGTCTTTAATTCCAATTTCATTCAAAAATTTCTTCGTCCATAGCGTCTCTTTACAAGCTTCTGTATTAACAATAAATTGAATTCTTACTCAAGTGAATTACACTCTGGTTATCACAGTAGATAATATATTTCTCTTCTTTAACACCAATTTTCTTTAAAAATCTCTTCGCCCATAGTGTCTCTTTGCAAGCTTCTGTAGTAGTAATAAATTTGACTTCAATTGTAGATAATGCAACATATTTTTGCAATCTAGACTTTCAAGGCACAAACCCATTAATAAAATTAACAACAAACTAAAATGTTGATCTTCTTATCTCCAAGCACCTGCCATGTCTACATTACTGTAGCCAACCAACAAAAGTTTATTACTTCTAAAACACAAATATATTTTGGATGTACCTCTTAAATACCTCATTATTCATTTAACTGCTTGTCAATATTCTTTACTTCGATTTGCTAAATGTTTGCTAACCGTTCCAACTGCATATGTTATGTCTAGCCATATACAAACTATAGCATACATCAAACTACCAACAATAGAAGCATAAGGAACTTTTGTCATTTCCTTCATCTCTGTTTCACTTAAATCATTTTTCTTTCACTTGAAGTGACCCTTAAGTGGAACTCCAATAATTTTTCAAGCCCTTTTTTACCTACTTTTCCTGTGACACCTAAAGTTTTCTTCCTTGTCATACTAAATGGACATTCTTAAGATTCGATTTGTCGATCCTAAATCCTTCATTGCAAAGGATTTGTTCAAATTTTTCTTTAAACTTATAAGTTTGGTTCCATCATGTCCTACAATCAACATGACATAAAACAACAAAATAATAAAGTCATCATAATCAAACTTATTGATGAACACAGTAAACAGAAACAGATTTTTTGTACCCATTATTTTCTATAAAAGAATCAAACTTTTTGTACAATTGTTTAGGAGCTTAATTCAAACCATACAAACTCTTTTTCAGTATGCACACTATTTATTCCTTTCATCTGACTTTTAAACCCTCTGGTTGCTCCATGTATATGGTTTCCTCAAGATCACCATGCAAAAATGCTGTTTTCACATCTAACTGTTCAGCTTCTAATTCCAAACTTACAGCCAAAGTCATAACAATTCTAATAAAAGACATTTTAATAACAGGAGAAAAAATTTCATCGAAATCAATACGTTTCTTCTGTCTGAAGCCCTTCACCATCAACCTTATCTTGTACCTTAGTTATGTGTTGTTTTCTTCATATTTGATCTTGTATGCCCATTTATTCTTTAATATTCTCTTCCCCTTATGAAGATCCACCAACTCATAAATATAGTTATCATGCAAAAGTTTCATCACATCTTTCATTGCCTTTAACCATTTCTCTTTTTCTACGTGAGCTTTGACCTCACTGAAATTTTCTGGTTCTCCACATTCAGTGATTTTTACATATTCTAATGATGGATATCTTGTTGATGGAACTGGTTCACGAGCTAATTTCCTTACATTAGTTGACTCCTGTTGATCAGAATCTGCATATTCATGTTTAACAATATTAACAAACTCATTAGAAATATCATCAGTCACCTCATCCTTACCCTCATCATCACTAGGTAGGGGAATAATAGTGTCATTTTAAACCTCCTTTTTACTTCTAGTTGAAGTTAAATGTTATTTTATCTTTTTAAAGTTTATCTTAGATTTTATTTAAAAAACTTCTTCCTTGCCAAAGTTTTTAGCTGTTTGATTCTCCCTCAAAATTACATCTTTTCTTAGAATCAGTTTTCTATTCTTAAGATCCCAAAGTTTGTATCCAAACTTATCATCACTATATCTAAGAAAAATACATTTCACAGGTCTAGAGTTAAGCTTAGCCCTTGTTCCTTAGGCACATATTTAAAAGTTTTACAACCAAAGACTCTCAAATGGAAATAGCTAAAATTTTTGCCACTTCAAACCCTTTCTGGTATATCATTATTTAGGGCATGTACTGGAGATCTATTAATCAAATAACAAGCTTTTCTCATGGCCTCACCTTACAATCTTTTAGGTAACTTAGCTGAAGACAACATACTTCTAATCCTCTCAGAGATGATCCTGTTCATTCTTTCAGTCACTTCATTATGTTGGGGAGTATAATGAACCATCTTCTCATGCCTAATCTCATGCTTGTTGTACTATTCATCAAATTCAACAGAATAATATTCACCATCATTATCACTTCTAAGACATTTTAAGAGCTTATCGGTTTCTCTTTCAACCAATACATGAAAATTCTTAAAGATGTCACAATATCACTTTTATTTGTCATGTCATAAGCCCACACTTTTCTAGAAGTATCATCAATAAAAGTAACAAAATAAATAGAATCTCCAAGATATTTTACCTCCATAGGCCCACATACATCAATGTGTACCAACTTAAGAACTTTTGACTTCATTGTACTTGTGCTTGCAAAGGATGTCCTACATTAATTCCCAACCAAACAATAGTGATAATGACTAATCTCCTACGTTGTTTCCCCACCAAACAATAGTGATAATGACTAATTGTGATGTCTTTAACCTTAAGAAGGAGATTTAGCTTCTTCAATGTCTCTAGTCCTTTTTCACTCATGTGTCCCAATCGATGGTATCACAAAACAACAGTGTAATCAAATGAGGGGAAATTAACCTCCCCTCGAGCTAGACTCGTCTCAGTCTTATGTAAACTACAACACTTCTTCCCTTTTACAACAACAAAAGAGTCTTTCACAAGTTTTCACACACCTTGTATAAATTATGAACCAAATTCTTCATCATCAAGCACTCTGGTTGACAATAAACTCATCTTAAAATTTGAATTATGTCTGATATTTTTAAGCAAAAATTTGTAACCCGTATTTGTTACTATATACACATCTCCAAGTCCCATAATTTGGAAGTATCATTATTTCTCATCTTCACTATACCCAAATCCGAAAGTTTATAGGTAATAAAGAAATTCTACTTGGAGTTATATGGAATGATGCTCTCGAGACAACTACACAAGTAGCATTACAATCAACCGTCAAATAATTATTTCAACAATTAGAAAGAATCATTAAGTCATCACGTACAATATTAGTATCGTTTTCTCATTGATCCTTATTGTCCTTATTTTTCAAGTCTTTCTTGAGCTAATCCTTTTTTATATGACCCGTCTTATCACAATAATAACACTTTAAGTTCCTCTTGGATTTAGACATTCCTCGATTTTTATCTCTTCTGTTTGTGTCCCTATTTCTTATTCTACCTCTTGCTTCTTCTGACACCAAAGTATGAGACTCTGAAGTTGGTAGAGATTTTTTTCTCACCTCCTCATTTAGTAAACTGCTTGTTAACTTGTCTATTGTGAGTTTTTTATCCGGAGTGGCATTGCTCAAAGAGATCATCAATATTTCCTAGCTCTCTGGTAATATGTTGAGGAGCAGGATAGCTTATCATTCCTCATCTAAAGTCATCTTCATCCCGGCAAATTGAGTAATAATACTCTTAATCTCATTGAGATGTTCACTTATATTGCTTCCATCATTATTCTACAAGTTCACTAATTTCCTTATCAAAAAGGTTTTGTTGCCAATAGTATTCTTCTCATAAACTTCTTAGAATTTATCCCATATAGCTTTTGAGGATGTCAATTCAGAAACATGATGATACGCAACTTCATCTACCAATTGTCTCAAATAGGCCATAACCTTCCTATCTAAGTTATTCTCAATCTTTATCAGCCACCTCTATCGATTTTTGACCAGTAATAAGTTCATACAAATCCTTAGAATATAGATGATCAATCATTTTTTCTTTCCAATAATGCCAGTTACTTGGCCCCCTACATCTTAAGATCATCTTAACATGTTTTTCATCAGCCATACTGTTGTAATATAAATCATAAACAAATCAACCATGCTCTTACAAATTTCGTTAAATACTTAGTTAGAAGAAAATATCCACAACCCAAAATTAGCTACAACCAAGTAACCGGGTTCTGATACCCCTTGTTGGGATTAACCAAACATATAAATCCTCATTTCAACACATAATAGATGGGAAGTGTCAATCAAAATAGACACACTAATTTTACCTGAAAAGAAATACCAACTAAAATGGACAAAACTAATTTTACATGGAAAACTCCAAATCTAGAGAAAAAGCACATGGCAAATGGTTAGATCAAATTAACTATATCACAACTTGATAAAGAAAATATCCACAGGAGAACAAACTCCATCAATATCAATTTATTGCAATCTCAACACAATTGGTATTAATCACAAATAAAGAGAATAAAAGAAAAAATGTCACCGATTAAGAATTTGACGAAGCTACCATTGATGATCATAAGTGAATTTTAACAAAACATTCACCTTTCTTCAATCCACACAATTTTTTTCTTCTCCCCTTGTTACCCTTTTTCTTCGCACTAAAGAAGAAAAGCGTGTGTCGTTATTTTTATCTCTCTCACAACACAACACATTTTGTAAAAAAAAGTAGTTTTTGCCCAAAACAGGTTATCATTTTGTGTATTTATAGGGGAGGGACAACCCAACACATAGCTGGTTGCATGTGTTCACTAGTGGCCTCATTGTTTTGTTCGTACACAAAAATTCAAAAGTAAAGTTGAACAATTTATCACAAGTATTACGATGGCAACGTAATTCTACTCTTACTACCATTGTAAATAAATATGATTCATGTTACTTGAAAGCTTTTGTCAACATGGAGAAGCTAATAAGGGCGTCAAGCACCTCTCCTTTTGCTTGCAATTTTCTTTCATTTCATCTTGTACCAGCATATGATCTAGACAAAATTGCCACAAGAGTAAGTGGCATAAGTTCTGATTCTTGCCATATTGCGAGATTAATATCCGCTTGTGCAAATCTGTTCTTCTTAGGTGGTATAATTGAATTGTTTAAATCATCAAAATTATTGTGTTATATCAAAAGAGTGTTTCCGGTAATTGTCATTGCCGCCCAGAAGTTTCAAACATATGTATTGATTTACCAAGTCTAGTCACTTGTTCACTTGTACACCTACTTTCCAGATTTTAGTGTGAAAGAGTACACCAATTCAGTCATATGATGCCTCATCATATTCTTAATGAATAGGTAAAGTTCTATAGATTATATAAATGGCAGAATTAGTCCCACATGAAAATGAGTTTTACTAACTTAGTCAACTTTTTCACATAACATGCCCATTTAATTTATTTCAAATTGTTTGTTATATAATTGAAAATTTTTGTGCAAAAATTATATCACCCGTTTACAGCATTTACTTTTCCATACAATAACTAGGAAACACATCTGGACTAGAAAAACAAAACTCACTAATGATCATGCCCATAAATAATAAAGATAGTAGTTTATCTTTGCCCCCCAAATGCTCGTAAGATAGTAACAAATGTAGGATAAAATGTAAAACCTGACCCGTTGGCCCAGTGTTTTACGTATGAGTTGTTATTAGCTCAATCTGATTAGTACAAAGTCGGTTTAGTTCAATTGATCTAGTGCTAAGAGAATCCTTATGTGTTGTTGTGGCCTTGGGCATTAGGTGGTCCATGGTTGAAATTTCCCGTCGTCCCCAATTGCTAACTTGGTGGCTTGTGTTTCGTTTTGTTGTGGTATAGACTAGGGTCATGTATACCCATTGCGTGTCTGTGTCGCTTTAGGCTAGAGTTGTGTTAGCATGCATTTCAGATTTACCTCTCTCTCTCTCTCTCTCTCTCTCTCTCTCTCTCTCTCTGTAAAACCCGTGATTCGAGTCACGGTTTAATAGTCGTTAGCCGATCGGTTCAGCCGTCGGTTCGAGTTGAGTGTATTTCAGAACACGTGTACTGAGCCGATGCCGGTCACGTGTATGAGGTATGAGGGGTCATGTGCACCCGAATATATGATGATAACGTCATGAATGGGCAGAGAATGAGTTATCAGAATATATGAGAGTATACAGTTGATGGTTTTAGATTTCTTTATTTTGTGACTGTAGAAATAGTTTTAGGTCGTTACCGCGTTAGGACGCGTTATGGGTAGTTTTGGGTGGGCTATTAGTTATAGAGCATGTCATTTGGAAGTTGTGTGTTTTATTTTATTTTATGATATTTTCCCCGATTTTTCTAGATTTTTTTTAGAATTTATTACGCGTTAGTTATTATTTTTGACTCGAGACGGACTAGAGTCAAGTTTTATTTACGAATTTGCCATCCACCCTTTTCTTTTCTCCCCCGACACCTTTCTCTTCCAAACCCTAGCACCGCCCCCATTTGAGGCAGCCGCCGTCGTTGTCGACGCCGCCCGGCCGTCGACAGGCGCTGCTCCGCCCCACCACGCCGTCACCATGCCGCCCCAGCCAGGTCCGACCACAGCCGAGCTGCCACGACGCGAGGAAGAGGCGCACGTGCGATGCGCTTCCATCGCCGATCGCACCGTCGGTGACCACCGCCGCCCGACGATTGTCACTGTCGAGGCTCCGCCACGACTAGGGCTTGCCTCCCTGACCAGTCTCGGCCACGGTCCGGCCGTTGGGGAGCGGGATCGCCACGCCTAGGGTGTCGCCCGTGTTGGGTCGCGCCGCTGATCGCGTCATCGGCAACCCTCGCCACCACAATCAGGTGGTCGCCTCAACGCCACCAGCCCCCCCACGACCTGCCTTGACCGGAATCGAGCCCATCGCCGCCTTGGCCGGCCGGATCTACCAACCGCGGCCGTCGCTCTATTTTTAACATTTTCCGGTGAACCGCCGACTTTGTTGGCCGTGTTGACACCACAGACACGTCGGGCTCGCTGAGACGGTTCCGATGGTACCCTATACGGCCCCGATCCGACCAGTAGACGCTCGCCGGAACCCGCCGAAAAACCGGAATTTTTGGAATTCGTTGGAATTCACCGGATCTTCCACGGAGTTCACCCGATCGAACCTGATCAAACTTCGGACGTCGTGGAGCGCCGAATTTGAGCTTCGAGATGCACGTACGCCGAAACCCTAGTCGTTGCCGATTGCCAACGATGTGAGGTATAATTACCTCTTTTCCTAATTTGATTGATTATAATTGATGAGTGTTAGCACAGCATGATATGATTAATTAATTGATGTTGATGTGATTAAACTCTAATTACGAAAGAGATAATAAGTGGCAGAGTTTGAGGAATTGTGAATGAAGATTGAGTGATCTAATGGAGTAAATTTAGCTGAGCATGATAAGTGACCACGATGTAAATTAGAAGTACATAATAAAATTGGTATGAATAGAATAGTTAGAATTGTTTTACAATTATGATTATTTGATTGTTAATTGATGATGATTGCATCGTGTGTGATAATTAGCTACTGTGATGCATCATTTAGTTATTGGGCGTTAGTATTTAGCTCTGATGTGTAGGTACGGAGTAGGAGCTCGCCACCTAGTCGCGATGGCACGCTTGGAGCTTCTACCAGGTCCGTTTAGGACTCATCTCTGATTTACGCTTTATTCCATCGCATTTTGGTTTTCTACTTGTAGGAAGAGTTAAATGGAGTTTTATTGGATCCCACTTATCTCGGGTCATTTAGCCAAACAATTTTTCGAGATTAACCCTCGAAGATGAGATCCCTCGAGTATGTTTTCGAAAACAAGATCCACCACAAGTTGCCTTCGGGCCTATTATATTAAATTCCCTACCCAGGCCTATATATAGTTTTCGTGTTTTCAGTGAGAGATGGAAAGAGGG
>JAVDBV010017940.1:0-14788 GCA_032619315.1 Piper longum
ATATATATATATATATATATATATATATATATATATATTACTTCATTATAATTATATTAACACACATGAATAATATGTCTAATAGAATGAATGACTTTCTCATCGAGTATTTATCTCTATTTCTAGAGAGCAATGCAAGATGCAACATCAATACTTCATGTCAGGTATGTCACCTTGATGTAGATCAATATGAGACCATTTTCTATAATATTCGATATGGTACCCACAACCATATATCCCATACATAGTCAGATGTGATATTTATGATCCATGCTTCCTCACTGAACGAGATCCTCGATGTAGCATTTGTTTCCTTGTACCCTTATGCTTTCAATTATATTTGAGAAGATTAAATCATATAACTTTCTTTTGCTTGTTACCTTTTGTGAAAATGAGTCCATGGGCTTCACTATAAAATGACTAGCCACTTTAGAGAACCTAGGAGCCCACATTTATTTTACTCACCACTACATGTGCAAGCTATATTAGACTTAGCACGTAAACCCCTATAGACGGTCCGTGCAAATTATGTTTGCACCATAATTAATGGAGATGTGGGGGTTAATATGACGTTGCACACAAGAATTCTATCGGTGGGTCGATAGGTCCATGGGCTTCACTCTAAAATGACTAGCCACTTTATAGATCCTAGGAACCCACATTTATATTAGTCACCACCCATCTTATATAATGATGTGAGACAATTGATGGTAATACACCCTCACATTTTATTACTCACCACCCAAATCATATAGAGATGTCGGACAATAGTGTTAACACACTCTTGTACATGCAAATCGTATTAGACTTAGCACGTAGACCCTACAAATTAGCATGCAGATTACATTTGCACTACAATTAATCGATATGTGAGCGTTAATGAGACGTGACACACAAGAAGTCTATAGATGAGTTGGTTTTCATGCCATGTGAAAATTGGTCCATGGGTTTCATTCTAAAATGACTAGCCAACTACTTTAGAGACCTAGGAGCCCACGTTTATATTAGTCACCACCTATCTCATGTAGAAATGTGGGACAATAGTGTTAACACACCACTACATGTGCAAGTCGTATTAGACTTAGCGCGTAGACCTTACAGACGGGTCGTGTAGATTATGTTCATACCACAATTAATGGACATGTTGGTGTTAATGAGACCTGGCACACATGAAGTTTATAGGTGTGTTGGCTCTAATAATTTATGAAAATGGGCCTATGAGCTTCATTCTAAAATAACTAGTCACTTTAGAGCCACTTTAGAGACCCATTATAGGAACCTACATTTAAATTAGTCACTATCCATCTCATATAGAGATGTCAGATAATTGGAGTTAATCCTGTTAACCATGAGTGATTCGGTGACAAGGGGTATGCATATGAAAACCATCATCTTAGTCATAAAAAAAAATATAAGTATAAAAGGAAAATTATTTGACCGTATCCAAGTTTAAACTATTATTGTGCCAATGACGAATTGCATAATGTGGCTTCTGAGAGCGAAATAAATTTTTATATATGAGGGATATTAAAATTTTATTAATAGCGCAGGAAACCTAAAAGCTCACATGTTATGCCTAACAAGTGCATTGTCATAGCTCTATTATGTTAGTCTTCTAGGAAGTCACACTCTTATACATTTCATGTGTGAATGAGAGAATTTGGAATGCAACCATATATTGGTGAAACAATACTTTTATATTGTGTGCAAGGGAAATGTTGGACGTTATTTTATTAGATGCCAATATTTGAGGAGCATTCCAAATTAATTAGGTTTTATATTATTAATAAAATTATGTAAATAACCCTAATTAAAGTTATGTTTATTAAGAAAGACATATTCTACTAGGAGGCTTATTATTATTTTCTTATAAATAAGATCCCCTAAAGAAGGAGATCGCTTCTGCCAGAGAAGAAAAGGAAGGTTTTGGTGCTTTGGGTTGAGAATTCCAATTGTGACTAGAATCAACTTGGAAGAACACCTTTGATCTTTTCTGCAGCAAGGTACACAATTTATTATGTTTAAATTAAGTTCTTCAGATCCCAATGATCCCAATGACACTGGTGGAAGAGAAACACCCATTATAAGTTTATAACATATAACCAAAAACTCCTTCGAGCGCCAAAAATACATATAACATCATGGCATTAATTAGCTTGTGATTTTTTTTCACAAATAACAATGTAAAAAAAATTAAAAAAATCAGTTGATCTGAATCAACTCAATAGACAATCAACCATGATAGGAACCAAAAAAAAAAAAAAAAAAAAAGACAAGTGAGATGGTGACAAAAGAGAGAACAAAACTCCCACCTTTGGACGGGGAGTTCGTGTGCCCAGACCCGGAAAGGCTCTGATGCTAGTAACATCTCCAACAACTGCTGCCACCGCCGTGGAGGGGTGACGAAGAAGAGCTTGCTCGTTCCCGCCAACATCTCCTACTACCGATGGAAGACGGCCATGGGTCGGGTGGAAGAGCCGTTTTCACTTAAGCTGTTACTGCCGCCACTGGAAGACGACCAAAGTTGAGGGATGGGCATGTTCAATCTGATTCACGGTTTTCCTTTGTTTTTTTGGGGGGAAGGGTGTAAATCGTATAGATAATGAGTATATACGATTCACCCTTCCAACAAAAGTTTCACCCGTTATTGTTAATTTATAGCCTAGATTCGTAGCTATAAATCACATTCACAGTTTCACTAACCCTTTTGTATTTAAATTACATACCTTTTGACAAGGTGGAGAAGACAGGAAGAAGACAAGATGTGAAGAAGATTGAAGGTTTGGTTGAAAGGAATTGTTGAAAGAAAGGAGAGGGGTAAGATAAGAACGTTAAGGAAAATCTCGTCCATCTCACCCTTAATCTATTTTTTTTAGAAAAAAAGATTTACCTACAATATTTGTCAGAGGTGGGGTCATTGTTTTTTTTGTGCCCTGGCCTTTCCCAAACACCTATTCTTGCCTATTATGCTCTTATTATTTGTTTTAACAAAAAAAAGCTCAAAATAATGTAAATGAACACCCTATAAGATTTTATATAAAATTTTCTATTGAAATTGAAACGGGACGTCCTGTTAGTTCCATCTCCTAATCTCAAAGATGATCCTGACTAAGCTATAGATTGGAAAATAAAAATGAATGAAAACTATTGCAAGCTCTCCGTGTCACAATTATAGAAGGCTATGTTGAAATATAAACTTGTTTTAAACTCAAGTTTATATAAAACTCAATTCAAAACAAAGAAGCCTAATTCAAAGAATTTTTTAATATTTTACACATGATCAATTACAAGTCAATGGTTGGTGAGATTGTTGAAAGTTTGTGGTCAATGTTAGGTATGTGTTTGTTAGATGTGTTTTGTGGTCAATGTTAGGCATGTGTTAGGTGTGTTTTGTGGCTTGTATTAATCTTGAGTTAGTATAAATACCCCCTCTCATTGTGTGTTGTAAACAAGGAAAAATAAGAGAGAAAGCAAGAAGTAAAGTTTCTACAATGTAAGAATTCAGAATTGAGTGTGGAGAGGTTGTTTGGAGAAGAAAAGGAGAGTTTGTGTTTTTGTATTTGATAAGAGTATTTTCTTATCAACAAAGTTGTGGTTTTGTATTTGATAAGAGTATTTTCTTGTCAACATGCTAACTATTATACTCGCTTTAAATTATTTGTGCACTGCAGTTTATATAAGAAAATGATATGTTTATTTTTCAATTTTAGCATTTAATTTAGAAGCGGAAAATGGTACATTGAGGGAAAATATTTAGGGATTAATGTCTCACCGCATATATCCAGCCATCTTACATGTTCACAGACATCATATATTATTGACACTCAAACTCATGATTTTATTGTGTAATACTATATATTTACGTGCCAATTAAATGTGCCAATTTTGAGAAGAAAATTACATGTTGTATTGCAGGACTAAGAGACCAAATAATATGTATGAATAAATAAAATTTTTAGTATGAATTAAAATTTTTGATAATGGAAAAATTTATTTAACTCTTGATAATGTGCTTTTACTCATGGTATTAATGAGAAAGGGCTGGTCAATAAAATATTATGTATGAACAAAATCGAGCCAAACATAGAGAGAATTCAAGTTCCGTCAAGTTATTAGCATCCCTACTTTTAATCTATGTAAGTAGTTGATTTGTAAATGCCGTTATATAACTTTTATCATGAATTAGGCATGGATGTCGTGGACTCCGCAATCTGTGTAGAAATGTACTCCAATTTCATAGATAAACTTCAGAAAAATGTACTTTTAATCTACGTAAGTAGTTGATTTGTAAATACCGTGATACTTTTATGACGAATTAGGCATAGATGTGGTGCTCTCTGTAACCTAGGGCTGCTACTTGAGTGAGCCAACTCGTGAGAATTTGACGTTTGATTCGGTTCGACTTGACTCGAAACTCGACATTTAAATGCTCGAACTCAACTAGTAGCTCGGCTCAAACTCAATTTGATAAAATAATATAATAATATAGTTTTTATATTATATATATATATACTAATAAGTTTAATTGTAACTAATTATATTTATTTATTTATAATAGACTAGCAAAGAAGTGAGATAGTTGAGATGGTATCTATTCAAGTCCTTGACCTTTGATCAAGGTTGTGGGTTTAAATCATGCCAACTACATGTTTTTAATTGAATTATGACTTTTAATCGAGTCGGTTTTGAGCTCACAAACGAGCTGGGTTCTAGCTCAAAAAAATTAAATAGTTTAAGTTTATTCAAGCTCGAGTCTAGCTCGAACATGTAAAAAATATTCGAGTTGAGCTCGAACATGTATGTTCAAAATTTGTTCGAACTCGAGTCAAGTTCGAACGAACTTCGAATTATTCAAGCCAAGCTCGAACACAAGTTGAGCTCGACTCAGTTACTCGTTTAGCACCCCTATCACAACCAGTGTAGAAATGCACTCCAATTTCATACTTTAGAAAATGAGACGATAGCTTCTGATTTTAAAGATAAACTTTAATTATATAGAGATGAATTAATAATAATTTAATATATTATTTTTATTTTGTTGTATTTTAATTAATTCAATCTCCTATGTACTTTTGATGAAAGTGTTGTTTCGACCTACTATAAAAATATAAACAAAGGGTCAGGGGCTAGTAAAGTCCACTATGTTAAAATTGTTTTTGCAAATATTATATTAATTTCAAAAAATGAATTAATTTCTTCAAGGAAAATGAATTAAAATTTCAATATATTAAGTAGTAAAAAGGAACTAGAATATACGTAACTTATTAATATAATGAACGTGGTTAATACATATCTTTGAGGCAACTCCTTGATTTTTTCGGAAATTCTTTACAAAAGGAAGTTCCTTTTGTAGTTTAATTAATGTTAATTTGAGGACGTTCTAATAATTGAGATATATTTCTTCACCGCTGCACTGGTGGAGAAGTGTTTAGTTTGTAGTTCTTGGGAGCAATTTGCCGTGGAGGCTCTAGTTCATGAGAATGATAATACTAATTTGAAAATAACTCCTTTTGGCATTTATCAAGCGCTAAATCTTTTCCCTTTTGCATATTATGAATTGATTGTGAGAATGTCTACAAATTCCCATTCCATTTTTTGATTTATTTTTATACAAAATTTAGAACAATAAGAACTTAGGGCCAACAATTAACATGATAAACTATATCATAATATCATACATATCTAGTGTAAGCAAATCAAATTAGCTAAAACTTTGCCCATAGTTAAGAGGTGCATGTGTATCACAAGGACTGCTTGAGCCAATAATGTTGGGTCCAAAAGGTCCTTGTAACAAGTAGCCTGAGTCTTCATTAATTCAAAAGTTAGTCTACAGAACAAAGCTTTCTTAATAACTTATATACAAACTGTTAACTTCAATAATTAAATAATTCTCCCTTCATACATCGAGAGAAAAGAGAAACCAAAACGTACTTATCATCATCTAACAAGCCCCTCTTAACGAGAGATGAAATCCTCATATTCTCCCATTAACAACATCGGACGAAACCGGTGAAGGCATCCACAATCAGTAAGAGTAAATACTAAGGCCAACCCAAATAGAAGTGCAATAAAAATAAATATCATGCACCGCTCTTAGTCAAAAAGCTAGGCGAAGGCCCGTTAATCTATATACAAGTGTTATTGTTGACAAATGTGAGAATAACCCAACAAACAAGACCCTTTTGATCGCTTGCTTTGTCTTTGCTGACAATGTTATTGATAAGCTACTGATATGCATGAGTTCTACACAAGCCTTCCAGCAAATATATAATTCTTAAAAGTGATGCCAACTGTTGAGAACATCTAACAACTTGGCAGTATGATCTACGTACACTCATTTCAATCATTAATTACCCTTGGACAAACTATCTCCATGATCATGAGCTTCTCTGAAAACAAACTGTGTAAAGATTTATCAATTATACTAGTAAATAAATTAACACCTCCTTCAAACAATGCCACCTTCCTTCTATACGTGTAATATAGAAGATAAGAAAGTACTTAACATTTCTGTGTGGTCTTTGAGGCAATACGAATCTTGGCCACCAGCCTGCATTGAAGGCGCATTGGAGTTGTTCATGTTTTTTACCTTCCAAGTTAGAGAAAGATGTCTGTTTCTTATCTTGTTTATTGCTCCTTGTGCTTAGGGCTGGAACAACGCCCTTGAAAACTTAAACACACATAAAAAACCTCTGCTACACTCCCTCCTTCGCATTTTACGTGCTTGTGAAGAAAACCCAACATGAAAACCAGGATAAGTATGCTGTTTTCACCTTGGAGGAGAAAATGGAAGAGAATAGAAACATGTGAGGGCATTTATTGCCAAAAGACTTGGGTACTACAACTTGAGTTTTCAATATGTTCTTCTAGAAATTGGGTCGCATTCAATTTGCGTTAGACCCTAGTCTGATGGCGGATCTCGTTTAAATTTGTTTCTAATCACCATTGTTTCAGTATACCATGAGTTCTCAGTTCTCCCACTCTTGCTTCTCTAGTTTGAAACATTTATATATGTTCTGCAAATGATATTTCTTAGACAAGTATGTGTGTGATTCACTTTAATGTCCATGTGAATGATAACATTCAGCACTTATTTTTGTTTTAGCTTTTTATATATGATTGTCCAGAGAAAACCCAAAATTTTTTTTTGGAAGTCTCATCATCTTTGCTTTGTAATTACTCCAAGATGTAAGAGCTGCTAGCATCCTATCTGTCTGTTGCTTAAAGAATTTGTGTTGACTCCTAGTGAGCATCTTGATCTCAGACAGATGAGTTTCCATGTGCTGAAATTCTTTCCTAGAATTCAAAATAGGTAAATAATACTTGACTCAGATATTTACAGTCCGCGTTGATATCTATTATAATAAGTTCAGCACCGAGTACAGTGCTATATATGTTGAACTTGTAAAATGACACAAATTATTTAGGTCAGAGTACTACTCCAAGTGGGAAAGGAAGGATACAAAAACATTGCAACATTAATGAATTTCATAACTAGTTAATAGTATTTCTAGTAACTAAATTGCGTTAGGAGTCCATTGATGGAGATGGGGAAGATGATAGAAGAGTAGGCTAAGGCACAAGGTTAAATATGGTACACAACTCCTAACGCAAGGGAGTAGGTGATCGGTTCAACTAGAATGTTTGCTCCATTTCTATGTCAAAATCATGCCAACTTGATTTCTGGAATGCTCTTAGATATGTCTTCTAATAAAAATAGGAAGAAGATGGTTCATAATCAACTTAGCTGCCGATCAATTAATGAATGATAGAAGTATTCAAGTTAATAAATTAAACTGTACCTACAGATCAAGCTTCAAGTTTTGGCACATGTAGCTAGGATGCTCGGCAATACATAAGCATAGTACTAGTCATGCTAGTACAGACAATGCACAGATCTTCTATAAAGTAAGATGTCTAATAACGGCCACACTCACCTATATAAATAAGACTCGACCACCTTGTCCTCTTGTCATCCTACTTTTCACTTTCTTCCCAGCAAACTTCTCCACTCTTCTTGTCTCCTCTCGCTTACTCTTTCTCTTCCCAAAATTTTTTTATCTCTTTCTAAAGTTTCCGATCAAGCCTAGCTAATTCCAATATGGGAGGGAACTCACCTTGTGCATCATGCAAATTGCTAAGGCGCCGGTGTACCAAAGATTGCATCTTAGCCCCTTACTTCCCACCCGATGACCCTCACAAGTTTGCAATGGTTCACAAGGTTTTTGGGGCTAGCAACGTGAGCAAAATGTTACAGGTTTCAATCTCACTTGCCTATTTCTTTTTAACTAGTATCTAGATTAAATCTTTGAAATCCCTCGTGCTTTGTATACTAATGATTTAAATCTTCCAGGAGCTTCCTGTCCATCAAAGGGCGGATGCAGCGAGCAGCCTTGTCTATGAAGCAAATGCAAGGCTTAGAGACCCAGTTTATGGGTGCGTTAGTGCAATATCTTATCTGCAAAACCAAGTTTCCCAGTTGCAAATGCAGCTAGCTGTGGCCCAAGCTGAGATAGTTTGCATTCAGATGCACCGAGAGCCTCCCTTGCCCACAAACAACCAGATGGTTCTGGATGACAAAGCTGTCATGATGTCTGCCAACTTCAACAATCTTCCACAGTACATGAACATGGCCTCTTCTAGCAATGTAATGCAAGACAATAATTTCAAGAGAGGGTCTCTCTGGACTTGATTATGGCATTATTAATAATCTAAAACCAAGTTATTATCATATATATATATATGTGTGTGTGTGTGTGTGTGTGTGTATTTATATTTAGATGGTCCTTTTTAATTCCCTTTTTGATTAATTGGTCAATTTTGAAAGCTTGGCCATGGTAATATACAATCGTATAGCATGATTATCATGTATATGTCAATCCTAGCGTGTGAGATATATATTTCTCAATGACTTACGAAACAAACAAGCGTCCCTACCATTTATGGCCTCTTGGAGTTGACGCTCTCGAGATAGCGCTCCCCTCGCAAACACATAATTAATTTCAACAAATATATTATATATGACAGTGCATGCTCTTTCTTCTCAACTTCCTGTTGAGTTGCTCACATGCTGGGGAACTAACATACATAAAAAAAACTTGAGTCCCAGATGATATATAAGTACTATAGTGTGTGGATGCAAGTATTGTACATATATAAGGCTTAATTTCTAACAAAGGCTTGGCACGAGCAACCTGACTTATAAGATTCCTTAATTAGTTTTTTATATCAGCTATGCAATATTTATCAAGTCAAACTTCAATTCCCTTGCACTCTTTCTTTCATACATGTATGTATATCTCTCTGTGTATAGATAGTAGCTCCTTCGCGTTTTTTTAATTTCTCTGTTATTGGTGCAATTGGTTTGGTCCCCTACAAAGGAGTGACTACATATTGAATCTGAAATGACCCATTTGATTATTTGTTCTTGGATGGTATATATAGACTTGAGGAAGTGAATGGTCTCGTTTGAATCAGTAGTATATATGTTGAAGATCTTCCTTTACCAGAATCCTGAACATGCTAGCCTTTCATGAGAAACATGACCCAGAAGTTGCTTTCATAAAACAAGATAAAAAAAAGAAGTTTGCTTTCATTAGTTTTAGAACAGCCTTGTTCTTGATTGCATACAGTTAGAAGAGTGTGGAGACACCCATTGTTTTGATCAAAGAATTTCTACTAGTGGTTTCAGTGGAAAAGTGAACCAGTTACATCAACTTCGACACTATGGCTGCATGTTGAATAAAAAACGCCTCTAGGACTAGACTGGTGTAGATATATATAATTAATGCCAATAAAATCTGGATTCAATAACCTTAATAACAATGGAGAGGACAGTAGTAAGTATTCGAACTTAATGTTGATTTGGAATCGGTTTACTATAGTCCAAAGATATTTTTTGTGCTTATCTCCATTATTGAAAATTTGAAACTAGGCAAAACACCATCATAACGTGTGGGGTACAACAATCCATTTATGTCAAATTAAACTTTTAATGCTTTTTATACAATTTTATAAATCGAGAATAAAGAAGGAAAAAATACAAAAGCAAGATTAACATATAATTAACAACAGCATTTAAAAGAGCTCAAGAAGGTTATTTTTACGCAACATTAATTAAAAACAGTGAGTAGAGAACCCATCTATTTTCATTGTTGTATCAATATAGTTTTTCCCTTTTTGAAAAGTGTTAGGAAAGATGCCACGTATTATTTCTGGCCCATGTTAAACTTAGACTCTAATTTTACAAATAAACCTTCGTTGAATATATAATAAAAAAGATTATAATGACCTTATATCTTAGAAATGAATTCTAATTTTAAATATAAAATATAATTAAATAAAAATATAAATTATAATAATTAGATTTTGTATTTTTGTTTGGTTGAATCTCCTACATTTCATTACAAAATGACTTTACTCCCCTTTTTATTAGTAAAGGTAGACATATAAATTGATAATAAAAGGGGATAAATTAAGAGTAAGATTAACATATAAAAAAACATTATATATAGTTGAATAAGGCCTTAAATTAAGGAGAGGGTGGAGGTGAGGGGGAGGCGGGGTTGGATGATGGATGATGAATAAGGGATAAGTGGATTAGAAAAATAGATTGGAGGAATAGTAAGTAGAAAAATTGCTTGACAAATAAATAGGAGGATAAGACTTTGAAAATAAGTCAACGAGCTTCACTTTAAAATGACTAGCCACTTTAGAAAACTTGTGAACCCACATTTATATTAGTTATCAAATATTTCGCATATAAAGATACAAGACATTAATGAACTATTAACATATAATAATGGATCCACGCGCTTTCTTTTAAAATAACTAGTCATCTTAAGAAACTTAAGAACTAATATTTATATTAGTCACCACTTATTTCATACAAGATGTGAGACAATTAGTATTAACACCTTGCCCATGGAGGCCATTTGAGACTTAGCACGTGGACCTTATAGATGGGCCATGCAAATTATGTGTGCACCACAATTAGTAGACATGTAGGCGTTAATCACAAGTGACACATAGGAAGTCTATAGGTGGATTGATTCCAACCCCATGTAAAAATAGGCCTATAGGTTAACTCTAAAATAATTAGTCACTTAAGAAAACATAGGAACCCAAATTTTTATATTAGTTACCACTCAGTTGTCTTATGCAAGCTTTATGAGACTTAGCATGTGGACTCTATAAATTTCAAGGCAAAAAGTGATAATTAAATTAAAAGTGGCAAAATTTAAGGGCTAAACAACATAACATTGTGTTTTTCTTTTTTACTCCAATGAGCAGCAAGCACCTTACTGACATTGAATTTCTCACTCAATAGGGTTATACTATTACATTTATTTAGACTTTTTTTTCGACAAATATAATAATACTTAAAACCTAAATATCATGTAGGAATCATAATAGTATTTCTCTGCTGTGCAACACACAGACACACACATACTTATTATATATAAATAAAAAATTTAACACTAAATGTAAACTTCAAATTAAGACTACTTGAATTCAAACTTGTCTAAGATTACACTTAATTAGAATATGCAAATCTTTTACAATTAGAATTTATCATTTTATTGAGTTGGATTATTTATAACTCTTTAGAAGAGTTAATATTTCAATTTAATTTGAAATTGTTTTATTCACCTTGAGTAGGTTTTTATATTATTTTTAGTATGTATTAGGGATTTTTAATAGGGTTGAATAAAATCATGAAATCATTGCAAATATTTATCCTATCTTAATTGCAAGGCCAAGTGATGTTAGAAATTAAGAGGGCGTTATTGAAGAGTAACTTTGTTCTGGTAAGCTGTGGACCCAAGTGGGAAGTAACTAGAAAGCGGTGGCACTAATTGGTACTAAAGCTAAACAAGGAACACGGGATGCAGAGGAAAGTTTGGAAACCAACATGGAGATTAATAAAATATACATCCTCAAGAGACATGAGACTTTTGTTACAGACTTTTGCTGAGAGAGATTTGGGAGAAACCTTTAGAGAAGAAAGAGCAATGTTGTGGAGAGATTCAAGAAAGGAAGAGAAGCAACACAACATGAAAGCTCTAATCTAGAGTTTTTCTTATTATCTTATTATTTTTTTCTTCTTTATATTAAATTCCGACAATATATGAAATGAATTTTATGGTGTTTATTATGAGTTTTATGGGGTGAATTCTATTATCTAGAATGTACAATGGTTCTCACTGAAATATGATATAGTATTATTATTTTCCTTCTTTTATGATTGTTAAAAGGTTGATTATTTTATTCAGTTTTTATTGTCACAAGAGCCTATTATCTTTTGTTGGATGAAGAGATTCAATTCAACCTAGACATAAAAGAATTGGAACTATCTTGAATAGAATAATTTATGACATTGATATAGATATATACTTAAAGCCATAGATAGTCATATAAAGAAATTCTTAATGTATCACTTTGATTTTTCTCGCATAGATCTGTAGTAACTAGAAGAAAATAATAAATTGCACTAATATGTGTGGAAGAATAAACACTTTTTAACTTTGCAGCTAATTGGTACTTCTCAAATTTCTAATCTTCAAGCCACATTCTACTTAGTGTTATATGTTACCGAATATCTACTCTTATTAATAAAATGAGAACTAAAAATCATGCTCTAATAAAAAATAAGAGATTCAATCAATTAAATACATATAAAAAATTAAAATAAAGAGTAAATGAAATTATTGTAGTTATATGCTCATTCAATTAGAATCCATCTTTAAAATTAGAGGCAGTCTTTAGAATATCACATCATTATAGTCTATCTCATTATTAAATGGTTTTTTTTATGAAATTGAGTCTATCTCTAACATAGGTTGCACATGAAGAGACATATATATTGCCTAGTTATATTAGTTAAGTAAATCATATAATTTTGATTTCAACTTTAGCAAATTTTATATTAATTTTTGCTACAAACAATTACATCATAATTTACAATTCTAGCATGAAAATGCTAATCTTGCCAAACACTATATCTTAGTTTAGGAAAAAAATTATGATTCTAGGGAAAAATAGCCATATAACTTGTTCAAGTTTACATATCTAACTAATAAAATGAAGTAATCAAATAGACTGTCATCCCTAACAATTTAAATCAAATAATAAAACTTTTAAAACATCATCGACATTTTTTTCCCATGCAAAAACATAGTCAACAATTTTTTTCCCATGTAAAGATATCATTACACCAGTTAGAGCGAGTGCTATTTACATCCGTTCCCAATTAATATTCCAAGTTGTGTATTAAACCGCGGACAAAAGTAGTACTGTACATGAAGCGGTGAAGGGGAGAGCATGCATTCATGCAGGTCAAATGTGGAAGCCACGGCTCTTAATTGAATCTCTTTTTTTTTTCTTTAACCTGCTATTAGTCAAGTAAGAAGGTCACTGACACCTTCTTCCAAGTACTAGTTGTTTAAGTTGTTGCATTTGTAGTGTGTATTGGCAAAACAGAGTGCATTTAGCAGCTTGAATCAAAATGGGAGTTCCGAGAGATCAACTTTCTTTTGTTATCATTTTGTTGTCTTGTTTCTTGCTTTTTATATACATTGTGCGATCCGATGGCCGTCATGCACGACCCACTATTAGCCAGGCCGGTGCACTGCTCTCCTTCAAAAACTCATCAATAAAAGATGATACTTACAGTAATTGCACGGAGAACTGGGGACGAAGCATGCCAGATGTTTGCTCCTGGTATGGAGTTGTCTGCTCCCGTCGTGGCAATGGCTTGCCTTGGAGCTTGACGGTTACTAAATCCTTGGCAGGTGTGACGGGCATAAGACTAGGGCAAAATTTTTCGCCCCAAACGCACCCCGTTTGGCGTATTCCTCACTTGGAAATACCAGTCTTCCACTAGCCCGCAGCAGAAACTGTACAAAACACCGGAATGCCGCTGCAAATATCGGCACAACGAATACCGCTCCAGATAGCGGTACAGCCACCCACGCTCTAGATAACGGCACAATGAGTTACCGCCCCAAATAGCGGTACGATGAAGCACTCCCAGTGACCTGCGACGTAAGCACAATACTGATCAAAATACCGGCACTCAACTGCCCAGTACCCGGCTATTGTTGATTCGGGTACCGGTAAATGCAATACAGCCAACCCACACAAATAGCGATAATATGCCATGACGTAGTATACGACGTCCTCAAGATCGATCACCCAACTACAGATCCAAATACCGGAACACCACCACTGGAATCCCGATCCAAATTCTGGAATCGCAGGAAAGGACCCGAAACCCAAATTCCAACGTCGATACCACAGATTATGGGACCCCGTCCCAACCTTGATTCAAATTAACGAAAACAAGGATACAAGCAATCAATCTACCCTGATCGCTTGACACCGTGGACATGCAACCCCACGGTGCTTCACTCTTCCCCTGAAGAGCAGCGAGAACTACGAGTACCCTACTCACAATCAGTCCTCACAATCACAACCCCAAGTCACCCCACGGTCGACTTGTTTACGTGCAAACTCTCAGCCCAAATTGCAAACAGGTTGTAGAAGAACAGAAGTAGTACCTCGATCCTAAAGGCAAACCTCAACCAAGTCGATCCTCCATGTGAAGCTTCAACTCGTACTTCACGGCGTTCCCTTGCATGATGAGGTTCTCTCTACTCCACAAGAGAGCAACGTACTTCCACCAAAAAAGTCTTGGTGTCATTCCTTTTTTCCCAACACGGCTTCTCCTAGTTGTAGTAGGAAGCCTCTCGTGTTAATCCCCAACTTGTAGATAAACTCAGATCTT
>JAVDBV010017962.1:1990-12043 GCA_032619315.1 Piper longum
TACATACATACAGACATATATATACATATATACGTATATATATATATATATATATGACTTCGAGTTAGTTACTAACTCCAGACATGGACTCCGGCCTCGTCTTTGTTTCTTCTTCTTAATTAGCAGCAGAGAGAAAGGAAGGAAGGAAGAAGGGAAGAAGAAGATGGAGAGTGAAGGTGCAGGTAGGAGAATTCTTTATGATTCTGAGGATGAGGAAGAGGCGCTGTCCTTATCCGACCTCCCCGTCGGAGCCCAAGGAGAAGACGACGGCGGCGGGGTCACGAATGAACATGCGGGTAGCGGCCATGAGCTGGGCGACTTTGAGTTCCTCGGGTCGTGGGTGGATGAGATGTGCGCAGCAGAGGACGTCTTCTACCAAGGCCGAATCCTCCCCCTCCGACCGTTGGTTAGCTCCGACCCCGGTCTCCGGTCGAGAAGCCGCCCCGGAAGCTCCTGCTTCGACAGCAGCCGGAGCAGTAGCCTCAACAGCAGCAGCAGCAGCAGCGGCCGACGGAGCGACTCTCTGCTCTTGCACCCCTTCTACACACACCCCAGCCCCAAGCCCCAAATGGGTCGTCGCTCTTTCGGTGGGCCACCAGCGTCCGGCGGGAAGAGAAGCGGGGGATGGGGGCTGCTCCGGCTGGGCCTCGTGCAACCGCCGCCGAGTACCATCGAGCTGCAGGACTTGAAGCAGAGGAGCTTTAGAAAGAGCAGCGTGCACGTCAATAGCGTCGGACCCACCAAAAACAAATTTCCTTCAACAACGGATTCATATTCAAATGCAAAGAAGGGCACGGCGAGGAAGAAGGAGGAAGGGGGAGGATCATATTCATGGTTAGCCGGGTTGAGCTGCGAGTGTTCGGCGAGTGCGGTGGACATTGTGTTACCGACGGTGATCATCAATAAAAGGAGGGAATCAGCATCGCCACCGACATTGATGGAGGAGAAGGTGGAGGGGGAGGGGGAGGGGGAGGGGGAGGCGGCGGCGGCGCTGGTGGGCGGCCGGCGGAGGAGGAGAGTGGCCGACCGACGGACGTACGAGTGGCTGGTAAAGCTGAGTGTAGATGGAGGAGGAGGCCCACAAGCATGATCCATTCCTCTGCAGGCCCACTACCGCCAAACCGGAAAAGCCCACCAGCAAGTGAATGAATCTAAACTACTTTTGTCTTCCCCTTCTTTCTCGTCTCTTCATCATCCTTGTTCTCGTTTCCTTCTTGCGGGGAAAAAGCATATAGATATTTTATGCATACAGTACAAATGTTGGTATCTGTCTACTACGGTTCAATGGAATGTCCAGGCCTCATCAGCCAGTCACTCGACTCAATCTAGGGTGGGTTTGGGTAAGGGGTGTGTAAAAAGGGAGGGGATGATGATGAAAAGGGGAGAAAATGAAGATGATTGCTTTGTCCCTGCATGTTTATGTTGGGAATGGAAAAGGAAAAGAAGGAATTTGAATGGTTTTGCACTTTTCAGGGCATGCGCGGGCGTGGAAGTATGATAATTGATAATTGCCGCCCCTTCTTCTTCCTACTGACATGTTTATTATTTTCTTCCACCCTGGGTACGAGTGTCTCTGCAATATTATATAACTGTTCTCTGATCAATGTTCGCTCATGGGTGTTAGCCATTTTGGTGCTAATCATCGTTATTCTCCCATGCTGTGGGAGTTGTCGTGTTTTGTTACATGTGGCCCCTCGCTTCGATTTCATGAAAACATACGACGAACATGAGCTTATTAAAAGCTCTAAATGAGACAGGGATGAAAGGGCTTTGGAAATTCTTAAGCTTCTATTCTCTGTTAGAGATCAATTCTAAGTTTGATAGCCTTGCTTGCAAGTAACGTCTGTAAGAGCACTTGTTTTTTGACAATGGCCAAACCATGCCATTTATTTATAAGTATTTACCTTTTTCCAAATTAAAGTTCAGGGAAAAACAAAACCTTTAGGCAATGTGCATTTACGATAATGAAGTGCAGATGACCTATACTTACCTCGAAAAACTAAACATCAAATAAATTGAGACAGATAAGAATGAACACCTAAATTACATCCATCCATCATGTACGCTTCGCTTAGCGAACCATAAAAATTGAACCAATGGCCGCAAGTGCATTGTCGCTACAATTATCCAAGGTAGAGTCGTTTAGCCATCACCCACGTACAAAGTTTTCAGAGGTGCGTTGCCATAACTTATGTGTACATTTATCAGGTAATTTGAAAAAAAGAGCTACCCTCCAAATATAACGAGGGAGGATCCGAATAGTGGGTAAGTCAACAGTGGGAGGCCCAGAGTAAATATAGCATACATAAGACTTTATAGAATTCCAAAGGAATCATACTTAGCAGCACAATAGTACTAATTACAGCCCCTCAGAAAAGCCAACCAAACTCTCCGTAAAAAAACCATACTTCAAGCAATTAGCGGTACAGTTTCTATGTAAACAAGTCTTCTAGTTTGCAAAACCTTTGGAAAAATTTACAAAAAGCAGCTTCAATCCATGCTAAACCCGCCCAGGGAAATGCATCAATGAGGTGAAAGTATATTTGCAGCATTGCAATTAGCTACAACGGCTCTGCGACAATATGGGCAATCTCCACAAATTCGAACCCACGGGTCCAAGCACATGGGATGGAACCTGTGCCCACATAGAAGAAAAAACAGCTTTTCTCCGTCCTGGAACCTTTCTAGGCATATACAACATTCTTCTGCAGGATTGTTATCGTCCTTAGCATGGAAAGTATTGCATGGTAAACTACCTATGGTGTCCGAACTAAGTCCTTGAGGTTTCTTTTTCCCGGGGCCGAGGAGATAAAATGACTGGTCGAGTGCAAAACTTGGATCATCAAATGGTCCTGTAGGCTCTGGCCACTCCCTGCGGTTCTCACTTTCCCAATCTCCTGATTCCTCACCAGGCAACCTAAAATCATCACTCAACGCAAATTCATCCCAGGGAATACCTGAAGCTATGCTGCTTCCCCTGGCCAAAAAAGGAAAACATGTTGTCATTCCTCAGGGACAAAATTGTTATGTCTCATAGTTTTAATTGGCAAAAGTAATTACATCAAGGAATAAAAATGGCTAAATGTCAGAGTCTTCAGCCACTTCGTCATGCTTTGAATATGCCTTCACTAAAAAACTATTCAACCATTAGACTAGTTATTATCTAAAAATATAATAAAATTGATTTCTTGGCACATAGGGCTGAACGGTAATTGGTAAAAATAAAAGATTCAATTTAACACCTTCACAAGACATAAAATGAGCTAAAATAATACTAACAAACACTGGTTATCAAGCCTCATGCAAACGGTAGATATATTTATGGCCTGAAATAGATGATTCCCATATGAAACTTAACAACTATTGCAAGCTCGTCACAGACACTCAGAACTTTGCCATGGCATTCATTTTTCATTTGGAGTAATCAAGAGAAATATGGTGAAATGATAATTAAGAGAGACAATTTATGCATAGCCGGGGATACTGTCATATTCTTTCAATAAGCAAAAAAGAAAAAATGATGCAGAAGGGCCTACCTGTTTCCAGTAAAAGATACTCCTCTCAGCCTCTCTAGAAGTCTTGCTCTTGCCATCAGTACAGTGCTAGGCAGTCTGTCATTTCGACTAGTAAATCTTTGGATGTTGATTCTGCTACCAGAAGCTTCTGGAATTAGGTTATTGCTGCTTCCAATGGGAGCCCCAAACTGATCTTCGGATCGCACGAGTTCACGATCCTTGTTTCACATAAAAGTAAAAAATAAAAACTCAGAACATGAGAAACATTTGTTACTCTATCCTGAAAGCAAACAATCTTTAAATAGTATTTTATGCACGCCAACTTCGTTACTAATTGGAGAAAGATGTGAACTATATCAATTTTAAAAAAAGGGGAAAGGAAGGTGGAAATCCGGTCCTTATTGGCAGCTTTAATTTATGCAAAGAAACATTTGGTCATTTGTTCAGACATCGAAAGTTCCAAACTTTTACCTTCACGCACACATGTTTCACCGATCTAAACTTAGCCCTAAATTGAGCGTAGCGAAATACAAATATTGGAGGCGAAAGAAAGAAGAGGAGATGGGCGTACCGAGTGAGAGACGCGATGGCAGAGATGGCGAGCGTGGTAGGAGCTACCCCTGCGGAGCGGCTCGGCGTCTTCTTCGTGGCGGCCGTGGCGGTGCTGGTGGTGACGGTGTTGGAAACCGTGCGGGTGAATGGGGTTCCGATTGGCGGAGGCGGAGGCGGAGGCGGGATCGGGGGCGTCGCGGCCGGCGCGTGACCTCCGAGTGTAGAAGAGCTCAGAAGCGCTCGTCATAAACACGGACGGAGTAGCGGTGGTTCCGGGGAATACGCCGCCGGATCCGGTCGGTGGCGATTCTGCGGGCTGAGGAGCGAATATGGACGGGTGCGACGGGGCTGGAAACCAGATCACCGAGTCACGAGTCAAAACTCTAAACGGACGGATGACACCGGGCCGTGCTTGAGCCCCACTCTCCGCCCTCCATTGGCTCTGCCTAATTTTCTGGGACCCCGCTGGATTTTTTTGAGGGTCATCCCTGATGTGTTGTGTTTAAGATGTTATAAAAAATCGATATACATAAATTATTAAAAAACAAAAATGATAATTTGAGCTGGATATCATCTAGAACGGCTTCAAAATTGAACACATATGGCTAACTAAGCTATGTTTCATACAATTTATCAACATTTTTGGATGGGAAATTGTTTGAAATCCAAAACAATGAACACAAGTTGAAGCAAAAGCAGAAGCTGATTACATTTTGCTCGCGATCTTGCTCGTTTTAGACCTTTTGTTACACCCTTAGCCATGTCCAGCGAGTGAGTTTCGATGAAGTTGTGTTATCTTTTACAAGCTAATTCCAAATGGGCATAGCTATATCTCTTCCATCTTATTTCCACCCATGCGTTCATTATGAACCAGAACCCTCGATTGGAGGTCATCGATGACTCGTAAGAGGACGAGAGTAATGCCAAATTGTCTGTTCTATGACAAGATAAACGTTAGTATTATATTTAACTAATAAGCCTGCATGCTTTCGTTGATGGCAAGCTAGTTTAGCTATGGTTCCATCTTCATACTCCTTTTTAACGGACAAAGCAATGCTAAAAGAATTTATGAATGCACTAGACAGATAATCGATGCGTGAGAATTCATCTTGTTTTGCAAGTAAATTTTTACATGTATGCCTTCGTCTTTAATTTTAATCTTTTATAATATATATATATATATATATATATATATATATATATATATATATATATATTTCCCCTCAGCCGCGTCATGTATTATAAGAGAGCAAGTATCCATGGGAGGTTATTGGATCGATCTATATACACTGAGATACGAGTGTTCCACCCCCTTATGCAGGTTATGATCATGCCTTCTCCCTCAAGAGTTCCTCATATGCAGGTTATGATCATGCCTTCTCCCTCAAGAGTTCCTCAGCAGTAAGTGTGCTCAAAGTTGGCTGCCCCTTCGGGAATGTCATTCATCACCCATTCTTGCCCTTGAGGGTAGAAAATCCCTGTTCTTGGATGAGGTTCCTTTTTGATACCCTTACTTTCCTTCACTAATTCCTTCTCGGGTTCGAATGATCCAGTGGAGTCACTGGCTAGATATCGAAATTGCTTCCAGTTCCTGAAAACAAATAGTTGTCTATTTCGCTTCAATGGGCTAAAAATGCATCAAAGTGTTCATTTTGAACAAAACTTTTTAGTTTTTTGTTTCTTTTCATATATGGTTTTTTGGGTGTAGCTGGAGGAAACGAGAGAGATAGAGGGCGGTTTGCAGAGCGCTCGCAATGACACTACGGAGCTGAATAAGGAACCCCTAACGCTGCGAGCAATGAGTGATCAGGTTTCAGCTGCCAGTGAGTATAGTATATCAATCTCGGAAAGGGTGATATATTTGTAGAAAGAAAAAAACAATATTTCATTGATCAATTAACAATTAAAAGAGTTAATATATATATAGACAAAATACGAGCATGGGCAGCCGAGGCAGAAACAGTTGGAGATCAACAATAGCGAACATAAAATATAAGAGAATAATGCCTAATAACCAATAAAATAAACATTTAATATGAAAAACTCTCCTTATATCGAGAGTCAAATATCACGGGATCACAATGAATAATTCACTAATTCAACCCAAGATTAAAACTGTAAAAAAATATAGAGATATATAAGAAGATTATTTGCTCAACCTATACTATTGAGATTATAAAATTTCTATTTCTCAATACTCGTATACGATTACACTGGTGAATAATATTGATCTTTCTTTTTATCTCTATATCTTTTTTCTTTTTCCTCACATATTTTATCTTCTCTTGTATTGTCTTGGCTCAAGAATGAGACAAATGAGTTTCAATTTATAGAAAAACTTTGAGGCAATTCGTTTTTTATGGAACAACAAACAGTTATTCCTATTTGTTATCCCAAGATTCCTTTCGTATTTCGAGTGTGACAATATGCTACATATCATTAATATAATAACAAATATTAACAATCTTTTATTTTGAGTCCGATTAGAACACTCTAGTCCAAATTCTTTCTCAACTTATTCGTTGCATAAGTTCCCTTGTATGTTAGTGCAAGTTCACCAAAATTTCTACACTAGAGGAAGTCCCCCTTATATAGACATCTCCCTATTTTTTTGTAACTCTCGACAGATCTCATGCACATCACCAACAACCTGTATCTGACGTTGGCATTCTTATCTCCACGCAAATGAGGTATATCTCCATGTTGATCATGTATATCTTCTAGAGTTACTTGCAACCAACCTCCACCGTTGGCTAAGGATTGATTTCAATCTCCATCAAAATCTTCTCCATCCTTATCGGCAAATCCCCTCAAGCATATCCTTCAGTGCTTACATGTTGCATGGTCTAACCCTCCTAAATCGACCCAACCATTCTTGACCAATGGTCCCCTCTCTCGATGCTTCCAGTAAACTGCACGCTCCAAATCCTTGCATTGTGGCACTTCTAGGCAACTCGACCCAAATACCATAATCCCGATAATTTGCTTGATCACGTCCATGCACCCGTGCTTGCCCATGTACCACTACACTGCTTGTCTCGATATGCCTGGTATTTATATCGGTACGCTCTGTCCATCAACCTCGCTCCGCCGATATACACGCACGTAGCTACTCGGCCTAGTGTTCAGTCATCACACCCCTTAAACTACTACTTAGAACCCGACTCCGAGGTTTCCTCCCGTTGATATACCGACATGCTCGGTACAATTACCTATCATAATGCCGATACACCCCATCGAGTACTAGTACTCTGCTCTTTCCAAATCCTAGAACTCACTAGTACACTTTGGTTACCACAGCTTGATCTTTGCTTGCAATTTTAACATGGATTAACTTTGGTCAGTTGTTTCCACCACTCAAACAGAATCGACTATCTGTCTTAGACGCAAGATAACTAGGAACAACTGCCAAACTCTAGCTCCCAGCGCGTCCCATGGACTAGACCTGTAACAGTCCTCCCCCACTAATGAGACCTGATGTCCTCATTGGAGGGTTAAGTCCTCCCTTGTACTTCTTGATCTTGCTCTCCAATTGCCGCAAGTTCCTCTCATTTTCCCAGCTAGCCTCGCTTCTCAGTTCCCCCTTCCACTTAATAAGATACTCCATCCGCTCCTTTGAAGTCCCCAAGCTGACGTGCCTATACTCCAAAATCCTCCCTACCTTTTCCCTAAATTGATGCCCGATAGTAGGGGGAGCTCTCTTCAGACGAGCTCTCCTCGGATTGACCAAATCCACATGGAAAGGTTTGAGAAAACTAACATAGAAAACTAGGTGAAGCTTGTACCCCTGTACCTTCTCCACCTCACAAGGACCATCGTACCTTTACACCAATACCCGAAGCACCTCAGTACATCTGATTTTCTCCCAAATCAGTGGCATGAGCTTTAGCTTTACTTTGTCCCCCATGCTGAATGACAATGCCCACGAGTCAGCATATCTCTTCATTCTGCTCATTGCCTCGGCCAATGAATCCACAACATCCTGTGCCGTTGGACACCATACTCCACCTCCCTGTGGAGCAACCTCTAGTGGTGTAAGAGGTTGGTAGCTCGTAGCAACTTCAAAAGGACTAAGCCCTGTAGGTGAATAACGATGCAGTTTATAACAAAACTACACAGCCTCAAGAAGATCCAACCAATTCCTTTGAATGGCTATGACAAAATGCCTCAATGCATTCGCCCTCGTAGTCTTCCCGTCAGACTGAGAATAGTTAGCTGTAACAATGTCAATCGGGATCACAGTACTTCCCCACGTTCCTAAAAAACCATTCAGCAACAGTCTCAGCTGAGCACTCCTATGGTATTATTGTTGCAAATACAAGTACTTAGAAAATCGACCCACAAACCTTGCTGGCATTCCCTTCACCCTAGGGAATCCAAACACCAAGTCCAATGAGACCGAGCTCCATGGTCTTGAAAGTGTAGGTAGTGGCTGCAGCAACCTAGCCTCTAACCTTTTCACCACCTTATCCTACTGACCCACCAAACAAGATTTGACAAAAACGACAATCTTGGTCAATAATACACCCTATACATTAGAGTGTGCACTTGGTCCCCACCTAAATGTCTTACCCACTGGGGATCATGGGACTGCTCCTTAGCTTTTACCTTAGTCTACCAGTAGGGACACATAGCCAACCCCCACTAGCATAGACTAACTCATCATCTAACCAATACATGCGAGTCAAGCCCTGCTGACTTTGTCAACTAGCTTCTTGTCCTTGAGATCTACCTTCACTAACTCTCTAACTTGCCCCATTAGCCCCTGCCACCTTGCCTGTCTCAGAGATTTCTTCTTCTGGGTCTTAAAGAATGTGTTAGCTACCTTCTCCCTGCTGACAATGAACTCCAACCTTGACAAGTAAACTCTTGGTTGATTGAGATCCAGTAATCTCAATATTGGTTCCGATGATATAATAGCTTTCAAATGCTCAAAAGCTACACGACATGGCATTGACCACACCCCAGACTGTCCTTTGCACAATAGATTAGTCACTGGTGACTCTATATGTCTAGACCCATGTATGAACTTCCTATTGGCCTCCCCTAAGAAGTTCCTCATTGTCACCTTCATCGAATCCGTCCATTCCACAATGGTCCGAACCTCGGATTCCTCTCACACCTGGCCAACACCGTGCCATAGGATGTTTCTCTTCCCTAGGCTGAACTCACACTCCTCTTGATGTTTCCTGGACTAATTCATAACCTGCCTCAGCTGACCTTGGTGGTCCCCCATGGACTCTCTTGGCCTCTCCTCTTGCTCCATCTGAACTCGCCAACACCCCAAGCTCAGGTCCCTCTTAGTGAAGCCTCTCGCCTCACTAAGTCCATTACGTAAATCAGTAATGAAAGAAACAAGGTACTTGCTCAAGAAGATTACCTCATTCAATCCCTCCTAGATTAGAATAGGAACTTCATTCGGTATTGATGGCTGAATTTTCTAGCAGCCCTCCCAGCTAGATCTTCAGTTAAGTAAGTTCCCTCGGCATCATCCAATCTGACGCCTCCATTGGTTCTCTCTCCCTTGGCACCACCTTGATCTGGTATTCGACCGACCACTTCTCAAGAGTTAATGAGTCTGACAACTCATTTGGCATTACACTGGAGTTGTAACACCCCGACTCGGCTCAGCCATGAACTGACCCGGAAATGTTACCGGCGACCGAACTGTTCGCTAATCTACTAGATTCGGTTAAGTCGACCCAAATCTACTCTCAACGTCTTAAGATGAAGATACGATTCTCTATATACATACATGAGTGTACAAAAATCCTAATATGCTACTACATGGATGATATAAAAATCAATTCACACACAAACACAATTGCAATAAAATCATAAAGAAATTCTGAATAAAAACGGGCAGAGCCTCTCCTAAAAGTTCAATTAGGGATCACCCTGTCAAAATACTATATATAAGCATATATATATATATATATATATATATATGTTCGTCCAAATTTTCACCACACCCCTCGGCTCGATC
>JAVDBV010017984.1:1941-12758 GCA_032619315.1 Piper longum
CCCCCCCCCCCCCCCCCCCCCCCCCCCCCCCCCCCCCCCCCCCCCCCCCCCCCCCCCCCCCGGGGGTGCATTTGCACAAACATGCGTGTTGAATGGAAACATTGTAAGGTGGGCATAATCAAAGAATGTGATAAATAACTAAAGTAGGTACAGAAAGGCTGTGAGGCATGGCAATCAAGTAAATTATGTACCAGGACAAAGATGACTTGGAAGATGGCACAGGTCTTATATCGTCCCCAGTAGGAGTCACTAAGGAAGGCGCCGACAAGGGAGAAGATGTAGACAGTGCCGGTCCATTTGCTAACGTTGTTGGCCGCCTCGGCGTTGTCTTGTTGAAGCACTCTGGTGAGGAACAGCACCAGGTTCACCCCCACCCCAAAGAATGCAAGCGTTGCCAGCCCTTGATTCACTGTTACATGTTGTCCATATTTAACACGAGTTAAAACCCACTTTTGATGGTGGTAGATTGTGTCAAATCCATATCAGACCAGAGTTGGAAATTAGCAGAGAAGGAAGCTTCTCCATGGCTACTAGAGCAGAGTGGTGATAAGAGAGCTAGATCAGCTAATGCTGTGTATTATTCCACCTACAATTTCTCTGTGTGATGTGGGCCACTTCTTGTCTCTTTGTTCTAGCTGACAAGCTTCCTTTGGATAGCTTTTCTTCTTTTTCTCTTTTTTATCTTTTGCTTAACGGGGAAGAAAAATTTTGTTCTTTGGCCTTAAAATTCTCATGTCCATATTTTAGGGAAGATTGTGTAACAAATCAAGAGTTATCAGAGGTATCACAAAAATGTTTAAAGTGTTTTCTAAATCTAATTTGGAGATGAAATTGAAAATTAGGAAAGAGACGAACATGAACAACTTCCTATCAAAGCAATAAAACGGTCATCAACATTACTGTCAAATTTGACCAAACTCTCTTTTCCACTGCATGTTGAGTTGTTGTTATCCACTACACGTGCAACGTGGCGCTAACACTGATATATATTGGCACATAATACCAGATGGTGTATACATGCAAATACTTATATTCACGTATAAAAAAACTTTATTGATGAAAATCAAATAGTTATAGTTATTAAGTTAAAGATTAAAATATGTACCAAGTATGAGAATTCCAGCTTCCCATCCACCACTTCTTCCTCTGATAGCAGGTCTTCCATGTCGGTCAACAGAACCATCTTGTGCAAATTCTTCTTCTACTTGTTTGTTGGTCATCTCATTCCTTTTGTGCGCTTCTCCCAGTTCAATCATCATCATCTACTGCACACAACCCATAATAACTCACATCTTAAGCTTTGCAATAGTGCTTGTCACACACATATATACAACAAATGGATGCTCTTTTATTTGTAGACCAATATAATATCAAGGAACACCCACTATTTTAATGTACTATTCGCTTCACGAATAATCAATGAAGGCATAATAAGGCATGGACAAGAACAGTTGGATAATGCAAAGAGCTACCACAACATGAGTGGTACTCATATTAATACATGGTTCTCATGGGTGGAGCAAATATTTGACCAAACGCTGACCTGGTGCAAATTGGCATCAATGGAGGCCAAGTTTGTGCGTGAGCTCTTTGTAACCACTCTGGGAGCGAGCTAGCTACAGTTACTTCAAGTAGAAGAAGAAGAGGTTGGAGAGAAGAGAGAAAGGTGGTGAAGAAGGGTGTTGGTATGGGATATATATGGAGGAAGGGGGTCTTGAATGGATGGCTGATATTCGAGAGGTTGATAGTAATGAATAAAGAAACTCATATGACAAATTGTCCAGTGGTGATATGCAGCAGCCATTTTCTAGATCCGAGGGAAAAAAAAGTTGGCGACCATGTTATTTCTTGGCCGCGGACATTGATTGAAAGGTGACAGGAAAAGGAGGGAGGGTCTGTTTCTAAAGATCCAACGTTGGCTTGATTTCATGACATTTATATATGTAGATTAATTTTAACAGATGGATTCCGCTAAGATGTTTCCCCTTGATGAAAAAGATCAGTTAATACAATGCTGTGGAGCTCTTGCTTGATAAGTGTGCCTTATATTAGTTTTCTACAAGGCAATTGAGAGGTAGCTTAGCTCTTAACAAGTATTACTCACCATTTCAGACCAAGTTTGCGCGGCCCAGTTTGTGTCAATTTGGAATTCAACAATATTTCACATACACGCAAGTGAATAACATTTTCTTTATTGCATGGATATAGTCTAAATACTATCATTTACTAATTTTTTCAATTTGGTGTATACGTTGCCCGTTGTCGTTCACGAGCCAAATTAATTAAAAAAGAGGGTTAATCATGTTAGGAAAAAGATATGGGCTTATAGGCATTAAAATTTTGTTGTTTGTAATTAGCCACATGATTCAGAAATTAGAGTTCATTTGTGATCCTACTCCTTTTATTGAGAGGTTTTTTTTAAAAAATGAATTAAAATTTGGTTGTATCAAAATTTTCATCCTTTTCTCCCTTAATCGTAAATCTTTAATGCCTATGATTATCTAATTGGTGGGAAAGTTATATTAATTAGTTGGTTAAATGTCTGGCTATAAATGTAGCTCGTTTACAAGGAACATGAAGTGGGGATTAATATTATAGATATATAATATTGGACATGAGCAATGGCTACATTGATCCAAACGACCAGTACACAAATTCACTAATTACTATGTTTACTTTGTTATCTTTGATATAAACATCGAATCCTTGTGATTATTATCACAACCATATAAATGAAGATAGCAAGAGTAAAGTACTGCCAAAGCTTTTACCACTTGAACACAACATTTAGGATAAATTAAGATAGCAAGAGTAAAGTACTGCAATTGGGTATTTTTGGTTGTGCAAATTCTCAATAATTAAACTCCATTAATAGTGTTCTAGCATCCAATTAATACTTGTTCTTTCACTATTACTTGGAACATGATTCCAAAGCTTTCGATAATGGTACTGCAATTTCTTTAGGGTGAGTATCATTCAATTTTTGCTTTGAAAATTTCACCCTCTCCTCTCCCCATGTTCATTTATGGTATGTTTAGTTAGCTTGAAATTGCATGAAATAAATATAAAATATAGAGGTCAAATTTTTTTTTTGTATTTGGATGTCTTAAAATTTAATTGAAATAAATTTTAATTTCAGTCAAAATAATTCTATGTAAAATTTTTACAAAGACAATTATTATTAGAAGGCATGTGAACATGCACAAGAGAAAAAAAATTTATTTACATCTTATTTTTTTACTATCCAAACATATAAGAGAAATTTTTAAAATTTTTATATCATTTCATCCCACCGCATTTATATTTTATATAATTTTTTTTATTTACACTATTTTCATGTCAACCAAATAAACCCTTAAAATTATATATTACCATATAATAAAACATTTACCTCTGACATTAATAAATTACCACTATTCAGATAAAAATTATAATGATTGCACGCTCATTCAATTATTATGTAATATGGTTCAAGGTATAGTTGCAAAAATAGGGGTGGAGGAGATCTGGCGGTGGGGGGAAGATGGGAAACGATAGAGAAGAATGAGGGAGTAGCTTTGGTAATAAAAATTGACTCGCTCCACACTTGAGTCAATAATAATAAAATATTTTTTAAAAATATAAAATAAAATACAACGAAAAATAGTCTAATGACGTTTTCTAGAATGATACGGGGGATAAGGGGGAATAGATAAATGACCGATTCAAATGAATCGATTCTTATCTAACTTTTGATGAATTAGTTTGATTTAATTACCTCTTAAAATCCGATTCAACATCTGATTTTGATTTTTACAACTATGGTCCAAGGTATAAATAAACAATAACCACCCCTCCCCCACCACCACTATGACCACAACCCCCCTCCCCCCAATTCCACCCACACAAATATAGTTTTAAATATCGTATTAGTAATCATATATGATTTATAGCCAATATAGTGTATATTTGATTCAACTGGGTTGAATTGGGTTTAATCAAATTCTAAAATTATAAATAAAATAATTCATTAAATATTAAAAAAATATATATTGTCATAGTATATTATTAAATACAGGTTCAAATATCGGGATTTTCAATAAAAAATTGGATTTTGTAAAAGCTTCATGTCGAAAAACCTGGTAGGGATTAAAATAGTATAAAAGCTTAAATATTACTACATTGGAAGGTAGTACGCGGTATACCAAGGACAATCAGGTGGTACAATATAATATTTAAAATTATGAATTATTGCCCACTACAAGAATGCAACTTATTCTAATTTTGGCGGTATAATTTTAAACCACATATGATATTTTCTTTATTTTGAAGCCATACTTTATATTTCCTTACCATTCAAAACTCCATTAATTGTGTAAAGTACATTCTTTGGTGGTAGTAAAGTTATAGATTAGTGTTAATATAAAAAATAGGTTTCATATTTGAGTCCTACCCAATGCTACCGGGAAATAATATATATGATAAAGATTGCTTTAAAAATATCAACGACATGTATGATTATGGTTTTTTTAATCACAGGGAAAGATTACTGTAGCTTTTTTTTCAAATTAAGCAGATTATTATTGCTGGTTAACCATAGAAAGTGGTGTTTTTTTAAAAAAAAATTATTACTGAATTTTCGAAAATTATATATGTGAAGATAAAGATAGAACACATATCAAGCACAAATGTCCCTGTTAATGCTAGCTCATCTTGATAACCACACTCAGACTTTTATCCCCTTTAATACATCATATATACTATGGTTCAAAGTTCAAACTTCTTTATAAAAAGAAATTCAAGCTTCCCTGTTATTGAAGAAGACGTTGGAAATAAAAAATTCAACCCAGAAAATCTGCCATGCACGAGAAACAATCCAAGAGGGCAGTTGAAGCTTCCCGGTGGCCGCTGCCTGCGTGCAAATGGAAACGATGACAAGATACAGAAAGACATACAACTGCATCAAAGCTGTAACCAGCAGTGAAAAGGATCGTGAAAACTGAAAAGCAAGATCTCGTATTCATTTTCTACACGGCTTATCAGAATAAACTTCAGACTTCACTCCCCCCAAAGTATATGGTTGACAATTTGTCACATCAATCAAAACATGCAACAATGTTTGATTGTAATAAGTTGAACGACATATCCACTTTCATCTTTCTTACTCATCTGTTTATTATCACTAAACAAGATTTGGAGGGTGGTCCTTTTGGGTTTTGTCCCACACAAGTTGAGATGGGTAGAAGTTGTGGTGACTGCGTTGGATGGCACTATAAAGGGACAAAAATAAGGTTCATATCCATGGCTTGGGTGGCCAAAATTGACTGATGTAGACACATTTAGGGATGTGTCATTGTCTCCTCCGAGGGACACTTTTTAAGTAGACATGCTCATTTTTTCCCCCCAGTCATAGCCTTCCTCACATTAGCCCCCAATGTCACCAACTCATATGCAGACTTGCCACCAAAACCTTAATCTTGGCTTGGGGTTCATGTATTGCTTTTAACCTCCATCAGTGACTGCTTGTCTTGTTTTCATATGTGCGCTAAATGAATCAAAAAATTAATAATTTGATTGAAGATAATTTGTTGGGTGACTGTAATTAAGGATAAAAACGTGTCAGATCAATTAAAATATGCTGTTGTGGAACTAGTACTACCCTATTACAGCCTTGCAATTGTGTTCATGTAGTTTACGCTTTAATCATATGCCGCCAGGTTGATGTTTGATTCTATATATTTTTAGGTATTTTACAAGGAGGTTACGTGTATAACTTAGTTTAAAAACTTAAAACTTAAACTTGACTTGGCATATTATGGTATGAAATCGTCTTGGAGTAACTCCAAGTAGACTCGAAAGTTATTTACATAAATTATATAATTATGTAAATAAAAAATTGTATGAAATCAGTATATATTATTTTTGACACTTAAAATCGATAAATGTATTATTTATATTATTTAAAAGTATTGATTTACTATTTTTTTTAAAATGTTTTGATAATTTTAATAATAACATGGTTTTAGGAGTTAATTACTAAATCAGTTAATGAGTGTAATCTATGGAGTTTAACTCTACAATGTATTGAGCGGAGTCAACATGGAAAGTTTTCGAAATAAAATTTTTTTTTAAAACTATTTTATATTTACTGTGACAAAATTTAATAGTAAAAATTAGTGAGTTAAATTGTACCTATTTGTAGGCCAAGCTGGCATATAATCTTCTGACGGTCTATTATTTAATTCTTGATTTGTTTTGGAGTAAAATTTCATGGCAAGTTTGATATATTGTGTGTTCATCAATTTTTTTTTATACCATTTTTGCTTCACAATAAAATGACTCAAAATTTCATAAAATAAACATAAATTTAAATGATTTAACCTTTGTCCCAAAAAAAACAGGATGTAAGAAAAGAAAACTATTAAATATTAATTAAATTAGGCAATTTAATGTTTCTTAGAACATATTATACATTTGGTGGGATTTGAGTTAATACATAATAATTAATTGGCTCAATATCATCTAAAATTCATATGGTTTAATCACTCGTACCAAATGTTCCAGCTATTTGAAAAATTAACTACACAAAATTTATTTTTACAAGAATAATTTCACAGCTAGTTATTCATCAAATAAAAACAACCATTGTTTATAAAATGAGATCAATGCAGTCGGTGGATACTTGATCCCAGTTAAGATAAAACTATATAAAACAAACTCCACAATGTCTACCCTTTTTAGCTAGTGGCCTCTTCCTATCTGTATATATGCTATTAACCATACAAAAGGGTGACAACATATATAGTCTAGATAGCTTAGCATGCTCATGAGATCTTGTTTATATCTTATCAAATAGTGATTCAATATTGTAATGTAGAACTGGGTCCAGATGATGAAGCCTTGCAATAGACCTTTATAGTCATCAAGATGCATGATTGTGCTTTTGAATCTCCCTCACTAAATTGGTCTGTTTAACTATATGCTGCTTTGGTGGATCATATAGTGCTTGCATGAGGCCACTGTTTTTTTGTGTTCTAGAGGCGGAAATGTGTTGCAAATGTGATTGACATGACTGTCAATTGTTAGGTCACCAATTTGATTTTGACACAAGGGCATGCAATGTGTGATATGGTTAATGAATTGTGATGAAATATATCACTAAGAACATGGTTTTATAACATTTCCATGAGCTTTCTATCAATATATTTGCTCATTTGTTAGATCAGAAGATTTTATGGGTTGAGCTCTGTCTCATGGCTTTCCATTTGTTTTGCTTTGACTGTTAAATAGTATTGCCATCAAGAAGGCCTCATGTGGGGATATTCAAATCTGTGAATAATACCTCAAGAACACATGGGGACACAAATTAACATCATTGTGTCGTTTAGGGTTGCATGATTTCTGGAGTGTTGTGCCCATGTTTGGTTGAGAATTAGACAGGCTTCTTGATCTCATATATTTGGTTTCCAAGTCTTATGGTGTTAATTAATTGTAAGTGCCCTTCGCTCATCACATTACCTAATTTCATCTACCCCAACTATATATTTTGATATGTAATCTACATTAACAACAAGATTATCACTATATATTAGCTGTCGATCTTTGAACTTCAAGAACTTCTAGAGACAACCACTTTATTGATTAAAAATTGATGTTTTCAAGCAGGCATTTAATTCTCATTTTTCATACTTGCTGCTTTTTTAGTGTCATGAAAAAAAAATAACCGCATGTAAAATGTTTAATAAATATAGTGGTGTGTTTTTCAACCTTCAAGGTGGTAAGATATTCTTAGATGATGATGTTACTTGTTTCACATACCCAGCAGATAGAAATTAGATACACAGATGCATAATCGTGTGCTAGAACATCAATCCCTAACTCTCAGTCTTCATGTGGACCCTTTAAGTAGAATAAATTGCAAGCTCCTCCAGCGCATAGTCCTGTGTCTTGAATACACACATACATCTAAATATTTCTTGCATACCTTAATTGTTCCTCAGTTATGTTCTTTAACTTTGAGGCTTACACACCTTACATATGACTGTTAGAATGCGTCAAAGTTAACACCGTGCATAATAATAATAATAATAATAATAATATAGTAATAAATTACATACCACACGTAGTATATCAAGTACACCAACATAGGGTTTAGGGCACCACTCATAATACATACATCACATAACCCCTAGTTCTCAAAATACATAAGTCATACAACCTAAATACATGGGTCCAGTACAAAACTCAGCACAATACAAACATATATACCATCCCCTTCCTTCAGCCTATCGATCTATCTCCCTTCGTTGGTCACATACATGAGTATGCACACTCACACACACACACAAAAAAAGATATATATCCAAAAGTGTCTAACTTGTTAGCAGATTAAGACATAACACATAAGGCCAGATGGTACTTTGTAACCTTTGGTAATTTCAGAATGGAAGTGAGAATGTATTGTCTATGATCTTGTCTCTGGCTTACCAAAGATCAGAAATGACCATGATGCTATTGGGTAGTTATTGATAGATTGACTAAATTTACTTATTTTATTCTAATTAGAATGAACTTAACATTATAGAAATTGGCAAGGTTATATATCTCAGAGATTGTGGCGTATCATAGACCACCAAGAGAGATGGTGTTGGATCATGATTCGAGATTTACTTCCAAATTTTTTGAAGCATTTTAGGAAACATTGGGTACTCAATTATCTTTTAGTACTGCTTTTTATGCACAAACTGATGGACAATTTGAGTATACTATTCACACTTTAGAGGATTTCCTTAAGGCGTGCATGTTAAATTTTAATGGTAGTTGAGAGGAACATGTACATTTGGTAGAGTTTTCTTATGACAATAGTTACTAGGAAAGCGTTGGTATGACTCTATTTGAGGCATTGCATGGAAGATCTTACATATCACCATTTTTTTGGATTGAGGGTAATGAACCTATGGTGGTTAGACCATATATGGTTTGACAATCTCAATAAGTTGTAGCTCAGATAAGAAAATCAACTCAAGATCGATAGATGCCCTATACTGATTTGAGACATCGAGAACATGAATTTAAGGTTAATGACCTTGTGTTCCTTAAGGTGTAACCTTCAAAAGGAAACATGAGATTGGGAAGAAGGGAAGGCTTAACCTGAAGTATATTGGACCATTTCATATTTTGAAGCGAGTTGGTGAGGCAGCTTATGAGTTGGCTCTCCCTCCACATATATTAGCAGTTCATCAAGTATTCTATATTTCCTCCTGCCATATAAGGAGCAAAAATTGTGTATTTTTGACCGTCAGGAAAATAAGTTTCACCATAAAGTAGTAAAATTGGTTCAGATACAGTGGGCTCATAGAAGTTTCAAGGAATCCACCTAGGAGTTGGAGGATGATTTGTGGAAGAGTCATCCTGGCTTATTTGAGGTTTTGGTTTTAGATTGAGGTATTTTCTTTGTTGCTTGTCATATGATGTGTTTATGTTTTGAGTGTTGTTCTCAATTCTTTGGAAAATTCTGAAGACGGATTTTTTTTAAAGAAGTGAGATTGTAAAATCCGTGCCTTTTGGCTTAGAATTTTATTTATTATTCGGTTTGGTTTGGCCTATGGATTGATTCGATTTACCTTTTTGATCAATTTGGCTTGACTTGGTTTTTGGCTTGCGGTTCTAAGGAGATTTGTTATTACTCATGACTTAATTTGGAAGGCTTTCACTCATGTGGGTGTCTATTGGTGTGGTTTTCTTTTGCATGTGTTATGTTTTAGAAGTAGTTAATAAAGTCGTTTAGTCATGCATTTAGTGTCATTATATTATTAAATATTTAAGTTGATATGACCTTTGGCTTGTTGTGACATCACTTTTTGATAGTTTTCTACTTTATGTATATGACCAGTATGACTTCATACTCATAAGGATTTCTTTAGTATTGTACCATTACAAAAGTACAATTTAATTAGAGTTATAAAGGTGTAATGAGTTATGTCACATTAATAGATCATACTACATGTGGGTTGTATTTATTGTCTTTTTATTTCCTTGTCCTCATTTTTCTAGGAAAATTTTTGTTTAAATGCATTTTCTACCATGATTTCCAAATTATCTTACTGTCATCCGTCCACCTTTTGTTGAATTTTTCTAGCATTGTCATCATCTAGAATTCGCTAAAATTTCCCCTCAAAGTTGGTTGCACATTGAGGTTAACTATACTTTGAACTATATATTTTCATCGTCGAATCTGTGAGTCATTATTCTTTTGAGTATGTTTGATGTGGAATTTATAACGCAAGTGCACATGCCGAATCAAGTAATAAAAGTGATAAGAAAGTATCGTCCCACGAGGAATTATTACTAGAAATTATCAATTACCAAAACTACTTTAATTAATTATACTTAAATAGAAATGAATTCAAAGAATGATTAAATATGGATTAAAACTAAACTAATCTAAGATGCAATATTTAAATAAAATTTCACGACGACAAACCTAGGATTTTCAATGTCACCTAGTGCTCTATATGATGAAAGTTATCATTTTTACCTATGAATTGCACATTTGGATTATTAACCACGGGAATTAATTATTTATGACATCTCTTAGATTTACCATAAACTTATCATTCGCACCCAATTTCTATATCTCTATGAAATTACGTATGCAAAATGATACATTAAGTTCTGCCCTTAACAGTTACCCAAGACATATGAGTATATCTCTATCTCATATGTGAATCACCTAGAATAGATGAACAAAGGCTATTTTATTCAATGACAAATTCAATCTTTCTATCTCTAGACAAGATCAAATCTCTAGATCAATCAATAGTTGATCAGGCTAATGA
>JAVDBV010017994.1:0-14713 GCA_032619315.1 Piper longum
GTGGGGTGGGGGAAGGGCGGTAAGGTAGGTAACCTCAAGGCGACAGGACGTGGGGTGGGGGAAGGGCAGTAAGGGAGGTGACCTCGAGGTCCTATCCGGCCGTCGTGGCAGGATTTGGCCGGTGGGTGACTAAGTAGGCCATGGGTGGCCTACACAATGGGTTGGCGACCTTGCTTTTTTTTTTTTTTAAATAGCTTTGGGCCGTCCTTATAAATTGACTCCCCAGATCAAAGTTTATTTTATTTTTTCAATAATAACAGATCTGGGTCGTTCTTATAAACAAACAGCTTAGATGTGCGTGCGGGGCAAAAAAAATTTTTTGCCCCGGGCTCACCTCAACACACCCCATATATAGTAAGATTCGAATTTGCAACCCTCGAAGGTATTTTCAATCTATATTTTAGATTTTTCTTTTATTTTTGATTAACAGATTCACATACTTTTAATCATGGGCCAATATTAAATTCCTTGATAATAATAGATTATTATTCTTTCCTAACTTCGACTATACTAAGAAGTTTTGACATCGCCAATGCTGTGAGAGGATAGAAGCTGTGTATGTATCTGATTTGATTGGTAATATCGTTTGGTGTTGCTAAAACTGCTTCACATGATCATTTGCTTTTGTGGCATTGTAAGCATTTTCTTTTGTGGGCATTTTAAGTAGACCGAAAACATAAAACTAGTGTTGCCAAGGGTAAGTTTGGTGTAGGTTTTTCCAGACCCAAATCCGATCCAATATTAAATACCCAAACTCGAATATGAGTATGTAGTATTTAACTTAGCCACAAAACCGACCCAAATTGTAAAATTCATAATTTGAATCAGAGTTTTATATTAGCCAACCAATCGGTTCAACCGTCAGTTTTATAAACTCCGTTCTAAGTTAAGGCTAGCCGTGAGTTATGAGCGATAAAGGTCAAGTGTACCTGAATATATAATGATAACGTTATAAAGATAATGAAAAAAGAGTTATCAGAATATATAATAGCCTGTAGTTATTTTTTTATATATTTTATAAAAAAATTATCTTTAGGTCGAATAACATATTAGGACGCGCTATAGAGTAGTTTGGGTGGATTATTAGTTATAGAATATGTCATTGTGTTGTTATGGTGTGTGTAATCTTTTATGGATTTTTCCAATTTTTTTGGATTTTTTAAGGATATAATGTGAGTTAAATATTATTTTCACTCAAGTTGGAGTCAAGTCAACTTTTATCTATGAGATTGCTTTTAAGAACTCCCCCCGACCTTTTCCTTCCCAAACCTTCGACGCCGCCTCCACCCTCACTATCGACAACCCCTCTGGCCGCAGCACCGCAGTGCCGTCCCAAGCATCCTTGCCCATCGCTCGACCTCCACGTTGCCCCGACGCCGAATCATCGTGTCGTGCACCCGACATCGATTAGCCGTTCCGGTGCAGTCATAAATCCGACACCTCCTCCTCGACCTGACCAACCTTTCCCCCATACCGAGCACTGCCGTCAAAGTCGGCCAAGGGCTGATCAGACAAGTCGACTAACTCCAACTAACTCATCACCGCTGCTAGCGGTCATCACCACCGTTGCTGCCTTCACCACCACCATGATTGAGTTGAGCTCTTTGAGATAGTGCTGACCCATTACCCCAATTGCCTCGCTGAAAAATCGCCAAAAAATACAGGAAACTACCCGAAAACCACCAGAAACTGCTGAAAAATTGTATTCGCAGAAATTTTTTTGTCGAATTCATCCAGTCGAACCCAATTGAACTTCTAACGCCTTCGTGTGCCGAATTTGAGTCTGGAGCCGCATAATGAAACTCTACCTGTCAACAATTGCCAACAATATGAGGTATAATTAACTCTGACTTAATTACTTAAACATGATAATTATTGGCGCAACATGTTAGGATTGATGAATTGATGTGTTAGATATTGTTATTGTAAATAAAAATATAAATTGCATGGTTGAAGTATATGAAAATGAATGTTAAGGTATTAATTAGGTAAACCAAGTAAGTATCATAATCTAATGCAACATAGTGTAGGAAATCTTATATGGATTGATGTATGATTGATGTGTGCATGTTATAGGATGTATGAATGCATCAAAGCGGGCATTAGCTTTCAATTTGATATGTAGGTATGGAGTAGAAGCTCGCTACTTAAGCGTGTGGATACGATTGGAGGTTCTACCATGTTTGCTTAGAACTCGCTTCTGGTTTGACTTCTATACTTTGTCATTTTTTGTTTTAATAGGTAAACAAAATGTCAAGTGACAGATTTATTGTATCCCGCTCCACACGTGCCATATTGCCATATGAAATTTCTAGATTAATAACCTTCAAGGATGAGATCCCTCGAGTTTGTTTTCGAAAACTTAGATCAAGATCATGATACCTTCCGGCCTATTATATTGAAATCCATACCTAAGTCTATGTATATATAGTTTTTTTGCGTTATCACTGAGATGCGAGATGAGCAAAAACCAACGACCGCATCTTGAGATAGGGCGTGTGTTCGTGAAAATGGGCTATGGAATTGTTGAATGTCCGTTCCATTCCCAATGGATCCTGATAACTCCACCTTTAAGTTCCTCAAATCCATAGAAGTTTGGAAGTTTAGACTTGTGGTTTGAAAGGTACTAAAGATGTATGCATGAGAGTACTCGACCTCTATACTCAGGGCTAGGAGTGATAAAAAGGATGTAGAGGGATGAAAGAAAAGAGAATGATTTTCCCGTGCAAGGGTTAGTTTAAAGTGGCCAATGAATGAGGATGAGACAGAAGTGGAACGCTGTCACATGAGGTCGACGGCTCTTAGTTATTGCCCTTATTAGAGTTTCTATTAGGAAGAATAATGAGGTTTTCAATCAACATGAGGATTAACTCTCTTGTGTTAGTTTGTTATTAGTTATTTTTGGACCGTAAATGTGTGTTACTTATGTCTTTTTCGAGGTTGAGGCTCTTAGTTATTGCCCTTATTAGAGTTTCTATTAGGAAGAATAATGAGGTTTTCATTCAACATGAGGATTAGATCTCTTGTGTCAGTTTGTTATTAGTTATTTTTGGACTGTAAATGTTTATACTTAAGTCTTTTTATTATCTATGTTGGTGAGAACTGCCACGAATGAGCACTATTGGGAATGCGAAGGAGTAACACTGAAATTGTGCACACATGTACCTACTGAGTGTAATTGATGATGATGATGAGTATTCAATTCTTTGAATGATAAAATTTGAATGTCATTCTATGAATAAATATAAATATTTTACATGGGAATGCAAATTGAGAATGGAAATGAATAAAGTGAGCAATGGAGACTCGGCTCAGATGATGAAGAGGGTAATGATAATCGGAATGTGAAGGAAATGTTGTGTTTGGAGTGTGTTTTTTATATTTATTAATATAAATATATACTACTTGCTGTTGAAAGAGTGGTCTCTATTGTACTTTTAGGGTATTTATTAATATAAATATATACTACTTGTTGAAAGAGTGGTCTCTATTGCACTTTTAGAGAAGACTCTATATGTTTTATTTTCAAAATAACTATTTTCTTTGAACTTTTCATTTGTTTAGTTTGTTTTATACTTGATTGCATATAATAGTTTGTGAGCGTAGATTGAACCTACAACCGCCAAGTCTTCAATGTGAAAACCTCCCATGTAAGCTATCTCACTACTAAATTATTATATTGTATATAAATAAATATAACTAGTTACAATTAAACATTAATATATATATAAAGACTATCTTAATAGGGGCAGATAATATTTCTGTTTCAAACTTTAATTCGAATCGTTCGATTACAAGGACGACCCAAATTTAATAAAAAAAACAAAAAAACAAAAAAAACCCACCACTACCATCATTTTGTAAATAGTTAATAATAACATTTATTTATAATTTTAAATATATTTTTAGTAGATAAGTGATATTATGTATATTATTTTATTATTTTATTGAGTTGAGCTATGAAACGATTTCAAGTCGAGATTGATTTATAACTGAGTCGAGTCTAATCGAATACTACCTTGTTCAAACTTGACTCATAAGATTTGAGTTCGAGATCGAGAATTTAATTGTCGAGTTTCAAGTTGAGTCGAGTCGAGCCAAACTGAATGCCAAATGCTCACTAGCTAGCTCACTCTATATCAACCCCAGGCTTAACCAATTTAAGTAGATTAGCGAATTGTTCTCTTGTCGGTAACATATCTAAGTTGGTTCACGAGTTAACTGAAATAGGGTGTTACATGAACCCAGCTTACAAAACCCGGACCTAAATCGATAATAAGTATATATATTTATATAAGAATACACAAAAATTTAAATATTTTACAATAATTATTCTTATTTATATAAAGATAAATATATTTTAGAAGATAATATATACATATATAATATTATATAATGAAAAAATAAAACTTAAAATAAAACTAAATATTTTTCATGTTCAAGTCGTTATAAGGTCGGGTTCCTTAAAACATGAACCCTGACCCAAAAAGAAACTGTATTGATAAAAACCCAAATTTGTAGACCTAAACCCGATGTAATTGAACTCAAACCTGATATTTTCGGGTCGAGTTGGATACCTTATTTAAACACGCCATACAACATTGTTTTCTTGATAGAATTCTTTCTAAGTATATATCTGAAGTTCAGTTCAAAAGGTGCACATGATTCATGTGCCCCTGACTTTGTATAAGGTCAGCCATAAAACAAATTACTTGTTGGATTTATCCTACATCGGTCGTAGAAAGTGTTCGTGAGTTGTATATATGTTAATATGAAAGCCTTATTCCTTAAATTAACTTTTAGATTAAGAGAGGCCCGTGATACCTATTGCAAGTCCTTTTTGGGGGCCCAAAAGATTCAATAGTGGTATCAAAGCCAAGTTATGATCTTCCTTTTTGGGGGCCCAAAGGGCCTACCAGTGGTATCAGAGCCAAGTTACGATCTTGGAAGATTTGGTGTTTTCCTACGACGATTGTCGAAGTTTCCTTATGGGTTCCAATTGATGATTTGAAGGGATTTTGAGTATTTGCCCAATGTGTAAAGGGGAATTGTTAGGTTTATCCCACAGTCATAGAAGATGTTGGTAAGTTGTATATTGCATAATGGGAAAACCTTATTTATTAATTTAACTTTTGGATTAAAAAAGGTTCATATTATAAGTTACTTTTGAGGGTCCAACAATGATATCAAAACTTGGTTAGGGGCCCAAAGGGCCCAAGATTACTTAACGTCTACTTTTAATGTGGACTTCTACGATAATGAAATGCCTAATCTAGGTGGGAGGAGGCTTCATTCCGCCACGGCCTCAAATTAGTTTTCAAGTAGATTTTTCTTAAAATTACTAAAAGTTTGAAAATGGGTTCAATGCTTAAGATATTACCACTAAGAGGTAATCTTTTGCCACTTGATCGGTGGCGATCCATATTATAAATCTATTAATAACTTGCCAGGTTACCCATGTTTTGTTTTTATTTAATCGCGGGTCCACCTTGGCATTTACTCCATGTCGAGCGCATATATCATCTTTTTTATTAATAAAATAAAAATTCAAGAGATTTAATTGATTAAAACAATAAAATTTCAAAAAAAATAATAAATCAAATTATAATAATTTATCTTCTCATTCAATTTTAATTTATCTTTAAACTTAATTAAATTCTAAATCTAAATTATTAAATTATTATAATCCATTCAACGAAAGTTTAACTATAAAATTTAAACTTATTTATAACATAAATTATGCATTATGTCACATCTTGCCTAATTTTCTTAATAAATAACAAAAAAAACGTCTATTAATCCTTATTATTGTACTTTCTATTAAAAGTTATCCCTCACATTCCTATAACATAAGCTCTCTCACTATTCTAAATAAAATTCTTTTTCTGCTAATAATTATTCCTCATTCTTTAAGTAAACATAAACTTACATAAATCTCTATTTGTATTGATATTTTAATAAATTTTAATACGTATATATAGTTGGTGCTTAATTTAGGATTAATTTTTTTAATTAATGTTCTGAAAATCTTTAACTATAACTGTAGCAAATTTTTTAATTTAATTAAAACTAATAAAATAAATTCTTCAAATAAAAATCAATTAAAAATTTTAATCTCTGTTATATATAAGTTTTTTACTTTAGAATAAAATAAATTAAATTAAATTGAAATATAGCCCATATATTGCACGAATATATTACAGCTTGCCATCCATGCTATTTTAGAGCAGAAATTCATGTACATATTTTAAATCATGTTACTCTTTTACACGCACCCAAGCTCTAAGACAAAACATAACAACTCAGTTCAGTTTTTTACTCTGTGATACCAATTTATTTTACCATTCCAATGAAATATTATGTTTCTAGTTGCTTAGTTATAAACATAAATATTTACTACGCAAAATTATTGAAACTTCGGTGAAAAAGCTGTCCTCTTAAAAGAGCTTCTAATGTTTATAATGGACTCAATTACTTTCAACCATAGATATAAAGCTTTATATTAAATGTGGGTGAAGAGCAATAGAGACATCTTGGATGTGATGTTCACCGTATCTAAGAGATTGTAATTTTATCTGCATGATTTTTTTCTGGGCAAATTGTATCTGTACAATTACAGTGACTAGAAGTACCATCTTAATTTTTCTTGCCTGTATTTTTGCAAAAATGAGACTATGTATATATATAAAAACTAATAATTAGCGATCAAATTATTTATGGAAAAGAATTATTCAGTCCAATTCTATTTCTGCTTGGGGATCAGTGGTTATGGGTCAACCGTTGAAAAGTATAATGACTTATGTTCTATTGGTAGGCCCACATGTACCCGGAAAAGAGAATTACAATAAATTTTACAACCTTCTTAAAAAATAAGATTTTTTCATTAACCTAAATATAGGCCACTAACATTATCTACAATTGACGATAGATAAACCCAATAATTTCCCCTTTCACATAAGATTTTCATCGTATGATAATCTCCTAATGGAACCCATGAGGGAAAACATCTACAATGGGCACAACACTAAAGTATGATATCACTATTAGGCCCAAAGTGACCCTCAAAAAGACCTTACATAAGGTTTCATGAGTCAATTTAATCCAAAAGCTAATTTAATTAATAAAGCCTTCCAATTAGCCTATATAAAGACCATACTAATATCATTCACGATCAATGTGTAACAAACCTAACATTGTCTTGGTTATAGTGGGCCTGTGTTTTAAACTATATAAAAGCTTGATAGTATAAAGCTATACGGAGTTGTAACATAGGCAATCGTGTTACAAAATAAGTTTTCCCTTTCGAGGACGGCTCCCTATGCTTCTTGTCTCTGATTCCGTCCCTTCTCAGAACTAAACAACCTGTTACACAACCACATCATGTACTCGAAGGGTGGAGCATTCCCTTATAATCTTGGTAAAGCTATCAATAACACTCGCTATCAGTAACACTCTCATGGTTGATCCAACTAACTTATCTCCCAACTTATTCTCATATATATTTTTGAAGGCAAACTCTGATAGTAATTTAACTTGTAGCAAAGATAAAAAATGATGATAATTTATATAATAAGTTTTGTTTGTTCACGTCACCTCAATATTTTATAAACTTATTCATCGTTCTTGTAGTTAAAACGCATAAGGTGGTATCTTGACTTGCTTTCCACCTCAAAATCATGTACACTTGATTAACTTAGATTGAAAAATTCATTTGATGTAACATATGATGTACATGATACCTTACTAGTAGGATCATAAAAGCATTTTAAACATTTCAATGCTTACGTTTGTTCCTATCATCCTTTGTAGGCACACCATTGCTAGCCTTTGATTCTATCAAATCACTTGGAAAATCATCATCGAGTTTGGTACATCCTACGTGGAGTTTCACCTTCGTAGTCATATCTATACACTGAATTGTTTTACTTTCCAATCCTCAAATTTAAGAGTCCTCGAACTTCTTATAATGACCTGAAGATGCCTTCGTGTTTGTAATTACTTCTCAAACGCGAGAAATAAATACGCTTATATCTTTCGAACCATCTTTCACAATCAAATTTGTAATATTTACACTACACCTCATAACAAATAATTTTTCCTTAACCAAACATTGTCATTAAAAATAGCATTTTACACTAATTAAATACTTTTTCAATGTCACAATCGTATAAACATTTTTCAATTTTCATTCATATATCCTTTCCTTTATGACCAAGAATTGGACAAAGTTAAAAATCTTTTTGTTCAATTTCCAATTACAATCAATAACATGAGCAAGAAGGAACATATATTTTAGATTTTGGTTTGATATCCATGTATATATTAATGGATATGCTCAGACCTACTACTTTAAAATGAGTCTTCAACTCACGAAGCACATCAACATATCGACCAAACCAATCCATTGCTAGAGTAAACTGAGAAGGAATGGAAAATCTAAGACACAATATACATAACCCTCAACAAATCTAAAAGACAATTCATCTAAAATGATCATATCAATGGTTGCCTTTCTTATAGAGTATAATCTGCTATCCATGTAACTGTATCTCATTCATGTTCTACACTTCTTGAGTGGGGATTTCATTTGGGCTGACCCAAATGATTTTTTAGGACATGAAGACAAGTAGCTTATAAGTGATGAAGTATCATTTTTAGAACTATAAAGATAATCTTTGGAGCATTTGTTGTATCTATTTTTGTCACTGCCATCATTTGGATCTTTAATTTTGTGAATAGATTCCTCGATCTAGGCTTTATAAATATCTGACATATTCTGAATAATAATAATGATAAACTAAACTTAGATCAAACAAAACATGTAAGGAACAATAGGCATTCAACTTCATTATAGTATATAGAGCATCAGTCATGAACAACAGCACTTAATGAAGTCCTCATAGCTAATATCCACGATTACTCCTAACCTTCAATTATATATACAAACAATAACTTCACCTATTATACTTATTCTTTATCTTTAAAAAACACATTCTTTCTTATTTTGGATGCTAATGAGGATAACTTTCCTCTCAGATTTTCAAATCTTTAGGATTCAAGTTGTGAATTATATGTGATAAAATTGAGAAATTATTGGGCTTAGTTTAGTTAGCATGTAATGGATTAAATGACGGGGTTTGATTGTGCTCTAACGGTAAGTTGTTGGGTTTAGTTTTGATGGTTGAAAATTTAAAATTAGAAAGTTAAATGATAAATGGTTGGGTTTGGTTTGTAAGTTTAACTTAAATGATTGGTTTGGTTTAGGCAATACCCAACCAAACATTGCTAATAGGCAAACCTAGGTCTAAACAATCACTCTTGGCATCACAGATCGAAGCAGACACTTTACAAAATTAACATGTGCTATGCAATAAAATGTTCAAACAATTCTACATGAAAAATAGTGCATATGTAAAAAAATTCTATATTATTTGTTGGCATTAGCGTGTTCATGTTTATATGTGTATTTAGAGGCTGTATTCCTTCGATAGGACACAAAGAAGGTTATCTATATAAGAAAATAAGCATCTGTAAGGTCTTATAGCATTTTTTTATATGGTTTTATATGGTCTTATAGCATTTTTTAGAGGTTGTATATGGTCTTATAGCATTTATATGGTCTTATAGCAATTGAGTCGAGTTACATGTCAGATGTAACTCGACTCAATTGTAATATTTTTTATATGGGTCGAGAGTACATTGGATATGAGGGGTTACACTAGGACACTCAAAGTTTCTTTAACATGACATGCTAATAGTCATCCACCTTCACTAGTTCATAAGGTCATACAAACATTGGTCGTACAAATCTATGTTATTTTTGTCATTTTAATGATTTAGTCATAATCTTATTAAGTATTTTTGCTACTACCACGCTTGTTTCAAGTGAAGAGTACTTTTGAAGATTATAACCACCCAAATTCTATGTATGTTGTACTTGAGAGAATGACGATGTTAACTCCATTTGGGGTGCGTGGTTCGTTTTGTGCGTAAGTATGTGAGTGGGAAATTACCTTGTAAAAAATAGTGCACCTTACACAACTATTCAAGAAGTTATCAAGTTCTCAATAAAGATTTGTTTGGCTAGCTTGTAAGAAATATAAATGACATGAAAATTTTAGATGGCGAACCTTTCTAAAATTAGTAAATATGCAATATTTTATTAGGCTATGTAACATGAAAGAAATACAAGTAGCATGAAAATTTTAAATGTCAGCCTTACTAAAATTAATTTATATGTAATATATTTATAAGAAAAGTTATTCCCTTTAAAATGTGCTTTATATTCAAATTAATTACAATACCTTTAAATAACCCACCTATGTGCTCTCCCATAAGTAATAGTAAATTCACCCCTTTTCTTATTTCTTCCATGAACAAATATAAGAAAAAAGGAGGAAATTTTTTTACTCGATGAAACGCACGTGTGTAGGCCACAAAAAGTAATCGTAATTATTTTATACTCTCACTTTGATGTAATTTTACTTACTTTCTATGTAAAATAATTAAGTTAATATTATGTTTTATATTATAAACATTGAATATAACTACTTCTGATAAAGTTGACTACTTTAAAATTTTCAGATCATTTTCGTATATTATTTTCAGGGCAACCAAATAGGCTCTTAAAAAATATTACGATTTTTAAAATGTGTTTCATGTTCATATTAATTAAGCTTACCTTTAAGTGGCCCACCTAGGTGCTCTATTAAAATTTCCTTCAAGCGGGGGAATACAATGGTGACCTACATAAGTTAAGTGTCGTGATTATTTTGTAGTCTCATTTGGATGTAATTATATTTAATTTGCTTATAAAATAATTAATTTAATATTATTTTGTATATAAAATACAGTAAACATTGCTACTTTTAGTAAAGTTGATTATTATAAAAAATTTATATCATTTTCACTATTCTCATATCCACCAAATGTACCCTTAAATAAAAAAAACGATTTTACAAATATTACCAAGTAACATAGCTTGTACAGTGATATTTTTGTGTCCGCTTAATTTAATATGAACCTTTAAGTTAGATAGACATTTTTATGATGAATATAAAATTATTTTTTAAAATAAAAATATAATTTTATTAGATTTTAATTGATAATTACATTTATTTTGAGAGATATTTTTATATCAGATTGAACTAATAATGATAAATTATATCGACATTAGGCATTTGCTAGTAAATTAATGAAAGTATGAGCGTAACAATCTTCTTGTACAGAGCTATGGGCCATGTCTTACAATGTAAAACTAATCGTCTCATAAATTAATTTTTTATCAACATCATAAATAAATCCATAATGTAAAATTTAAAAAAAAATGCACATTAAACCCATATGCAAAAAATTAGTTAAAAGTTCAAATTTTAAGTCATTCTATGAAATAAAATATAACATAACCAATTTCAAAATCACTTAAAACCAATGAAATGAACTGAAATCTTATTGTCATGCAAACATACTAGAAATATAATAACAATTAAATTAATAAAAATCAATAATCAAATAACAGATTCCTCCAGCTAACTAGACTCTAACCCATCTATTAATGTTGACACCTATAGAGGCAATTCCATGTTTGTAATAAAAACACTAAATTGTATAAATGTAGGAAACAAACCAATATATTTCACAATATCATTAATCGAGTCTTTTAGTGATTATGAGTCTATGTCAAGCTTTAATTATGCCGAGAGGGGTGGTCCCTCATCCAACTAAATCTCATCCATGCGCACATACGCTACGTAGCCCACAACCTACAATTACTCATATTTGTCATTAGCTCACATTCTTGGTATCACAAGTGCATAATAAACCGTCTTGTACCATTGCACCCTTTCACTCAGTTTGACAGGAAGGCATGCATTTTATCTATAAAAATTATTTTAAGGGTGCAGCACCGTGTCACTTTGAGTAAATTCTTTAACCCAAGTGTAATTGGTAAATAGTAGTCGAATTTGGGATTAGGCTGACCTGCCAAATATTATTTCAAGTAATTATATAGACCTAAAACTCACTGAATACACCACAAACATGACATAAAATCCGAATTTGGGAGTTACAAGCAAATTATACATCAAAACGTAGAATTCCTTAGCTAAATGGATGCATGATGATATGATGTATGACACGTAATATGTCATAAAAATATGTCAAACAACAAATAATTAATTATTTAATCAATTACTGATAAGTTGATTTTATAAATAAATTAATTATAAACATAATTAATGATGAACCAAAATATTGCTAATGCCACGAATGATGGGGATGGGAGGTGTAAGTCGATGAGACAAAGGACACGGAGTAGGGTGGTGATTTCAGATCCGAAGCAAAAATCAAATTTTGGAAGTGTAAAAGATTGGTGTACATTGAGGGTCACTGCCAAGCTATTTTTGTTTTTTATCTTTTGAGGAAGAAGAGAAGAAGATGCTAGATATGGGAGATTTCTACTCCTGTGGACGTTTGGATTTATTTGCTGTTCCAAGCGAAGGAGCATGGCCATGGATCAGAGCATGTGGTCGGAGATGAAGGCTCCGGTTGGCCACAACCGTGGCGAGAAAAAGAAGGCGCCCAGGAGGAAGAGTTGTACTTCGGGAATGCGAGGGAACTCAAGCCGCAATCCGGGTAGAGGAGGAAGGGATTGGTCGGGGACGGCGGTCAGAGATGAAAGTTGTCGTTGGCCATAATAGCGACAGAGGCGCGGTGCGACTATAAGAAGAGGTCGGCCAAGAGAGAAGTTGAAAATGTGTTTCGGTTAGGGAGAAAATGCATATAAGGGTAGTTTTATAAATAAATTTTGACTTGTTTGCAACATGAGTCAATAATAATAAAATAAATTCCAAAAATACTATATACAATATTATAAAATCAAATAAAATGCTATACAATTAAATTGAATTAAGCCAATTTCAATTTCTTGATATTTTTTTAAAAAAACATAATTTTTTATGTTCGATTTCTATTTTGTGTATATTTGTTGGGTATTTATTTTTTGGATTTGATTTAGTGCTTTCCTTTTTTCTAATATAATTATTCTTTATATCATGTTATTAGCAAAAAGGGAAGAAATTTTAAATATAAATGTGCATCATCTATTAATATTTTTTTCATAAAATTATGTAATATTTTTTTATACATAACTATTAACTAGATAAGTCGATAACACCTTTTGGAAGTCGTGAAGGAAAGAGATGATTGAAAATTAAATATATGGAAGAATTCGAAGGGGTGTATTTTAATGCAAAATTATATCCCCCTTCTCTTATTTTTAAATATATTTTGAACATGAAAGTGATATTATGTATATTATTATATTATATTATTAAGTCGAGTTACAAATCAATTCCTCATACTTATTATACATATTACTATATTATATTATCAATTCCTCATACTTATTTTTGCCTTCGATTTTTTTTGTTTTTTGGTTAAAAAATGGGAGAGAAAAAACTAATAAAAATATAATAAAGTGATTGAAAAGAAACACCGGCCAATTGCGAGCCGAAAAGTCTCCCATTTTTATTTGTATATATTAAAATTAGAGAAATGATACAAGAGAAATTTTCAAACTAGAAACAATAAAAAATTTTACAGGTCGCTAGATTATAAAGACGGTCTGGTTCACATGAAATTTCTCAAACGTTTCTCATTTTATAGTTTCTCATTGTATTATTTTTTAACATAAATATGCATTGATTTAACATGTATATATTATATTATATTTTATTACCCAAATCAATTGAAAAAGTCTCCCATTTTTGACATAATAGTTTCTCATTTTAATAGTTCACATGAATCAATAGTAGACCGGTCCACTTTATTTTTTCTAAAAAAATTGATTTACTTATCGATTCCCATTTTTACAACAGCATAAAAAAAGAAGTTACATTCTTTGGAAAAGATGTAACCTGAAGCTAAATAATGATTTTATACAATACCCTCCATTTTATTGTTATCCATCAGCATCGACAAAAACCATCCTTATTATATAGTTGATATACATGTTTTGAATTGAAGCTGCGGGATACATATGGATCATTACAAAACATGACAAGAGTTGTCCCAGCAAGTTCAAAAGCTATCCAAACTGGTTTTCAAAAAACAACCGAATCGCTCCATCTCTGCTGCCGGACCTACCATTCCAATCTCCAAACCGCCGTCTCCGTCTCTACTCTCTGCCAGGGACATACCCTCCCCTTCGTCAATGGATGTCACCTCAACTTTATTAAGCGAACCCCATCCAAAATCAATACCGTAAACTCCAAACCGTGGAGATCCTGCAATGGTCAAGACTCTCAGACCTCTAAAATCAGACTTGGAGTATTTCCGCATAGTCTCCCTTAGCCCCACCACCACTCTGCCCTCTATGGCCCGAATACCCGATTGGATCGTCTTAGACGCGATAATGAGACCGTCCAGCCCGACGAGGTCAGACCCGCTGGCTTCGCAGCCGACACCGCCGAGGCAATTCCCAAAATAGGCACTCGGCACCGGCGGATCCATTCGTGTCCGACAATCCACCGGAAAAAGCAAGTGAACGATTCGGTCATCATGGCCGCGGGCCTTGGTCAAACACACCCATACATGGGAAACGGCCGCGACGAACGTGGACGGTCGGTCATTCGTGATGGACATGATCCGGTGTCGGAGCTTGTCGATCTCGGCCCGGCTCAGGACAAACGTGGTCCGCACGGATCGTCCGAGA
>JAVDBV010018052.1:0-15746 GCA_032619315.1 Piper longum
AGGAATGCCGAGGCACTCCTCGAGGGCCCGGGCCTTGGAGCCGTCGGGGTCGTAGCGGAAGAGGCCGGCGGAGTTGCTGAAGACGAGGAGGTTGCAGGGCTGGAAGGCGGACTTGCAGAGGGAGAGGGAGTGGGAGAGCGAGGGCCAGAGCTGGAGAGAGAAGGGGGCGGTGAGGGTGTTGTCCTTGTCGAACACCACGCCCCGGAAGCCGAGTGACCTAAGCCGGCACCAGTCGACGGAGCGGAGGTCGGGGACGGCTAAGTGGGGGAGGGCCAGCCGCGGGTCGCCGCGGCCGGAGATGACGGCGGCGCCGGCTACGATGCCCTCCAGGTTCAGCCGCTGGCTCAGCGCCTGCTGCGCTCGGCTCATCTTCGCCGCCGCCGCCGCGAAGCCTGTCCGGCTCTTCGCTCTTCTTAACTTGGGCCGACTAATGATTACGAACACGGCTTTTAGATAATCAATCACTCGTGGACTGCACAATTCTTCGTGTATATATATTACGTAAACAAAAAAAGTTGTTCTTATATTTTTTAAAAAATAATAATAATTAATAATGTTATTAAATATATTTAACAAATAGTATTTTAATATCATTAATATTTTTTTTAAAAAATGTTAATAATTAATAGATACTATATCTTATCCATTTTCTAAAACTCTAAGTCCTCATTTACTTTAGCATGGAATAAATAAAATTAAATGACATAAAAATTTTACCTTGTCAAAAAATTAATATTTTTATTATATATTTTATATTTTAATAATTATTATGTTTGAGTAACCCCTCCATGTGGTTTTAATAAGATAAAAAATATTTCCTACTTTTTTCTTATTTATTGAGATAAGTAAAAAAAAAAATTTCTTCTCTCGCAAAAGTATGATAATATTGTGTCTTTACCCAGATATAATTTTACTTGATTTTTATATAATATAATTAACTTAATATTTTTTTACATATAATTCATTAAATATAGTTATTTTTAGTAAGATCAAATATTTTAATAATTTTATGTTATTTACACTTTTTTGCCAAATAAATAAAACCTAATTATTATACTGATGTTAGCTCGTGCGATAATTAATGATGTTAAGATAATTATAGTTAAATAATGAGGCGAACAATAATAATGCATCAATCGCCTAATTAATGTGTGTGTCAACTAAGCATATTATTAATAATGTATCATTTTTCACATCTTCTTCAACTAAAAAATGTAACACTGTTTTTTTTAAAAATCTAACACATTTTGGGAGACTAAATCCGGCGCTACATGAATAGTCTTAAAAAAAATTAGCACATTTTAAGAGTCTATATCTGACACTAAATAAACATTAACTACAAAATAAATAGGGTACAAGGACAAGGTACATATCGTATGTATCGTACATACTTATGATTCAAGCTTGTATTTTAACTTTAAATTTTAAAATTAAAATATTATATCATTATATAGTATGCTTTCGATTTTGTATTTAATAATATATTTAATTTATATAGTAATATATTTATCATTATCTACTTTACAACTTAATCATACTAAAAGGAAAACGTGATGGCTTTGTGATGATTTTACTCATTATAAAATAATTTTTTTTATTTTATATGAAATATTATATCTTATTTATTATTATTATTCTTATTATTGTTGTTGTAATTCTTTTACAAAATGTTAGAATATTTTTTAAAAAATAACTAACTATGGTTTTAATATTTTTATTCATAAAATAAATTTTAAAAGTATAAATAAAATAAAGAATAATTCAATTGCAATGGAGTTAAATAAGAAGGGCACAAAATGCAAAAGGCATTATATGACCGTAAGAAATCATTTTGTACTTGTCCGTCAACGTAATTTACTCATATTCTCAAATAATATTAAAAATAAATAAATTTCAATGTGTACTACCTGTATCTCATACTTATGGCATTAAATATAATTTTCATAATTAAATACTTTAGCTTTTCCGGTTGTTTTTTTTATAAAGTATTTTTTCGAGGATTTTTATTATATATATATATATATATATATATAAAAGTTTGTAGGGGACACATATAATATAGTAAATACTTTGTTCGATTAATAGCATTCACCATAATTATTTTTTATTTTTTTAAAATTTTACCACAACTCAACTATTAATCAAATTTATACAAATTTTTCAATCAAATTTTAATTATTCTATCATCTAATAAATAATTAATATATAATTAAAATTTCATCATTTTATATATTATAAACTCAACTTATTCAATTGGTTAAAATTTATAATTATTTTAAATATTTTCACTATTATTAAATATAAAATAAATAAATAGATAATTTAAATAAATTAATTAGAATGATATTTTTAATAATTAATAATTTCGAGATTAATGTTAAGATAAAAATAAAATTTATCATTATATATAAAATAACTAAATAATATCAATTAAACGGATAAATCAATTACGATAAAACCTTTTACTATTATTTATATTTAAAATTGATTTGATTAAGTTAATCAAATTTTTTATTATTATTTTATACCGCCAAATAGAATTTTTTTCTATTTTTATTTTATTAATGAATAAAATTTTCACTATCTTTATTTTATTTAATTTAAAATTTTATCACCCCTGTAAACACACACAACACGTAGAGCAAAATAATCATTAGGTTGCTCAAAATTGTTGGTTAAATTAATCATCAATTAGGCATCCACGCGTGCGCGGCGAACGGTGAAATCGGAAAAAGGTTAAAATTTGACTCCCGCATAAATAAATCACTTCAAATGCGATCAAAAGTAAAATTGAAGAAAATTATCATAAAAAATCTCAAAATTTATACGTATCTTCATTATATATACATACAATAATAAGTTCCTAAGACATGCAAATCCCAAAATACAAAAACATTCATCCATGCAATATCCGTGTAAAGAAATCAAAAAACAATGTCAAATTATACAACGACAAGAGCTCAATTACATATTCAATTTAATCACATCAAGAGCTCCTCCACCCAGTCCAGGTCCGGGCATCCATCATCGCCGACGGCGGCGGCGACCTTCTCGCCCTTCATCGGCCGGCGGATTAATTAGGCGGCGGGGAGAAGTAGACCACGTTGCCGGACCCGCTCGCGATCTAGAACGATCCAGGCGAGACACAGCGCAATTCCATGGCCTCTTACGAGCTCACAAGCTCCTCGAACAGAGCCTTTGTAGCCCACCCGCAGTGGAGTCACCGGCGGCGAGAAATGGGAAAGACTACGGACGAGAGTCGAGGTCGGCGAAGAGGTCGCGGCGGAGGGAATGAGCGAAGAAGCAGACCTTGCGGCGGCACGATCGGCCGTCGCGGCAGGTCTGTGGAGCCAGCAGTCGAAGACGTCGCGCGCTAACGGGCATAGGGCGGTGGCGCTTAAGTCGGGGCAGGGGTCCGGACAGTAGTGTGTCGGCGGCGAGCCTTCTCACTGCGGTGGGCGAAGAGGCAGTCCCTCCAGTCGTGGCTCCGGCTGGGGGTGCACAGCCGAACCTTGAACTTGTGCATGCTATCCAAATGGCGGGCATGGCGGCGGCGACGGTGGTTGTTGCATTAAAAGGGTGGAAGAGGCAGGCGGTGGATGGAGGAGTGTTATGTTGTATTTGCATTGCATGGGTGGCAGCCCTCCGTCGTGCAAGCCTTTTTACGTGTCGATTGTTTCATCCCAGCTGTTGGTTTGAAAATCTACGGTTAGAAACTGGCTCAAGTAGCCGACTTTCTTTCCGTTTTGCCTTATCAGGTTAGAAATTAAACGCGTCTCAGAATCCAAATCTCAAAATCCGCCTTTCGTGATTTTGCCATCTTCTTACCCAGTATCCAATAGCCACAAATGCTATCTTGATCAAGCATTCTAAAAATATTATTAAAATCGAATATTTATTAAAAAAAGCGATACTTTTAGAGTTGTTGGTTATACAGCCGCCAAAAATTACGAATCGATTGAAAACATTTTGGATCCAACCTAACCATATTTTGAATAAATTATTTTTTATTTAATTTTCTTTTGAATAAATATTAAAGAACACAATATATTATAATCATATGATATTAGAGATAAGTTTAAATCTGTAAAATAAATTTTAATTGAATAAAAAATTAAACAATAATATTTTTTATTTTATTGTATTTTGCTTGGTCAAAATTTTAAATTTTTATTAATAAAAATAGATGATTACATCACTTATTTTAGGTTGGCTATCAATCAGTGTATTTTTTCAAAACCATTATTCTATATTATAATACTATATATATATATATATTATATTAACATGTAAATATAAAATTGAAATATTAATATATATATATATATAATATTTCAATTTTATATTTACATGGTAATATAATTTTTATATTATAATATGCTTATAACCCTTATCTTCATACTATTTATAATTGTTCTAGCCAAGTATAATTTACTCCACTTTCTTAAACAAAAAAAAGTAACCCTACCACCGTCAGGCTCTTCGATTGACGAAAAGGGAGCCTCCAAACTGTCAAAATAAGAAAAGGGTGAATTCAACTCGTCTTCTCCAGCAGGCCGCCATAGATAATTCTAACGAGGATGAAGCACGGCTCCGATAACGGTCTTCATCCTCAACTATGCTCCACCATACTTAGGAGAGAAAATCCTCCCCGACTTTGCTCCGCTAATGTCTCTCTCATCTATGGTTGCAAAAGTTAGAGTAAATTAGGCTGATTTAAATTAGATTCTAAGGATTTTGTTTAAAAAAAGTATACAAAATAGTCACAGTAAAAATCGGTTCTTAAATCGGTTAATTTGAACTAATTTATAAATCAATCAATTTGAATCGATTCAAGGGAGTAGTGAAGGACGAGGTAGGTGGAAGATTGATCAGGGAGAAACAAATGATGAAAGAAATAATTAGTAATATTTTCGTAATTAAAAATTGACACGAAATTTATTTAAATTAAAAATAATAATTATTTTTAAATAATTTTAAAAAATTTTAAAAATAAAAAAATATTATAAAATACAATATATATTGTAACATCAAAATAATATATTTTATAACTAATAATTAATTAATTTTAAATGATTTAATTAAATCAATTTTTATTTAATTTTGTATATATCTTATTGAATAACTCCGTATAATCCAATATAATATTCAATTTCAATTTTTACAAGTATGTTCTCTGTATTCGGCTCCTCCCGACAGCAGATTATCTTGACAGCTCCCACGGCCACCATTTAGCGAGGGGTAGAGTTGGGCTTATCCCAAGCAAATAAATGAGCACAGAAGTAGTTGGAGAGGAGGCTGCATCTTGTCAAATGTTCGTCCACATACACGCCAGGGACCACCACCATTTACCAAGGGGTAGAGTTGGGCTTATCTCAAACGATTAAATAAGCACAGGCGTTTGTAAGGAGTGCATCATGCCAAATGGTCATCCACACACACGTCCACGGAACACCACCATTTAGCGAGGGGGTTAGAGTTGGGCTTATCCCAAGCAATTAAATGAGCACAGGAGTTGGAGCGGAGGCTGCATCTTGCCACATGGTCGTCCACATACACGTCCATGGGGACACGAGCAAATTTAAAATATATATCTTTCTCCATTATCCTAACCCATGAGTTCTCTACCCTACTCTTTTATGTTTTTAACAAGTCCTGCTGACGTGGCCAAGTAAATATACTAAAATATATCGGATTAACGGTTAGTACTTAACCAAAATCATCTATAGGTATACTTTCATTGATCTACACAGTGGATCATATCTTGGTAAGTATTGAAGGTGGAAATAATTATTTGGAGATCTTATATTATTATTAAAATACTATATATATATATATCATTATATCCAATTTATTTCATTATTTAATGAAATTTACGTATAAAATAAAAGTCTATCTTTAGTATTGACCACAAATAAGACATCTTATTTAATTTATAAAAAAAATTAATAAAATATTTTGCGAGTCATCCATCCTGCAAATTTCTTACTTAATAATAATTATCAATTCATTAATTAATCAATTAATTAATTGATTGATTGATTGATAAATTGGTTGTATGACAATGGTGACTTCTAGAGTCTCCTAGAGGACACAACTTGGCCCAACAGACCCGTTCAAAGTCAGCCCTACTCCAAGCACCCCCAACAAGACTCGGCCGGCTTCCGTCTATAAATACATACCCCCTCCGTCATTCCCATCGTATCCAATATCGAGTTTTGGGTGCGCCGTTTCTTCTTCGATCGAGGTATGATCTTTCTCCTCTTAGTCGTTTCGATTGTCGTTTGTTGTTGTTGTTGTTGTTGTTGTTGCTGTGTTGCGCTATTTGGATCCTTGTGCGGTAATTTTCGCTACATCATTTTTGATTGATTGACTGATTGGGTTTGTTGGGTTTTTTTCCTGCCCAATAATCTTTGTTTGTTCTTGGATTGTTCGGTTTTTACTTTGTGATCTGCCTGTTTTCCTGGTTAGGGATTCTGATTGTCGTGGATCTATTGCGTTGTCTGTTACTGCTGTATAAATTGATTATGGTTGGCTTTCTCGATTGTTTTTTGTCTTGTTGGGGCTTTTACGGTGTGGTCTGCTTGTTGTTTATGATTTGGTGTTGCGATTATCCCATCACCTAAATGTTGGATGTTGAACTCGATCCCCTGTTTGTATGGGTGGTTGGATTTAGTGGATTGGGTTTCTGTTTATGGTGAACTTATGTGTTTGGTGGATTTCTTTCACCTAATTGATTGCGCTACTCTTCTTCGTGAGGTGTAAGGGTTTGTAGTTTTTGAAGTTGCGATCTACGGGTATTGGGATAGAAATTTCGTGGGACGTTTTCCTCCTTTTGGCATCGTTAAGGACTTGAAATCTTGGAGGCATAGATATGAAGTTGTTATTCACGCTTTTTATTTTATTTTTTATTTTTTTTATTGTGGTTTACGCCTCGTAGATTGATAAAATTTATGATTTATCTAATGGACCTTATAAAGCTTTCTGCCTATTATCATGCCCTCTGGGTCCTTCCTCGCAATTTTTCTTTCTTTTTACGTCTTTGGTTGAAATGCTCAGCAAATTTCCCTGTAAATAATGGTTATTTGTGGTTTATTTTCTATTTCTTGGTCTTGGTGAAGGCTTGAAACCTGAGCTCTCGAAGGTATGACAATTAATTTTTTTTATATTTGTGTAATTTAGATTGCTGGTTATTAGATTTTGATTTTTTTCTTTTTGTTCCAAAGATTGATGGTTATTTATTTAGATTATGTTTGTGTTTTGCAGGTATGTGAGTTGACTGTGGGATTTGTGTTTTTCTTTTTTGTTTTTGAGCCTGTAATGGCTTTTCTCGTTTGTTATTCAAATTATGTGATCAACTTTTAAATGTTCTAATAGTTTTAGTTCCCTTCATACCCCATACCATTGAAGTGCGGTGGTTTTTAATGATTTTAATTTTGCATTCTTTATGTCCAGTCCAGGCAATCAATTATTCTCTTATCTTCTTGATTTTAAGTTTTCACGTTGATGTCTATTGGAATTAGTTGATTTCGATTTTGTTCAACCAAGCTAGCATTTTATACTGTGTCTATGCGGCTGTTTTATGGATCTTTTACTTTCTCTTCCTCTTGCCGTATGTGATGTCATTTTTTATGGGGAAGCTAGTGCTTCATGTTTTGCTTATCTGAATCTCATTGAGGACTCCCAATCCTGAAGTTGGAGGTGCAAAATAAATTCTTGTTCTTTCTGTTGTGTATATATTAGCTTAATTTTTTTCTAGTCCAACAGTTTAGTTCTTACCATTACATTTTTGTGGTAATTGCTAAATATCTTGTGTCATCTTATTATGAAATGAGGTGGGAGGGTGGTAGTTTCTTGACTTTTAGTTTATTACATTAGATTTAAAGTTTGTAGAATGACGGCTTTGTTATTGTCTTTTATTATTGCTTAGTTATCCTCTGAATTTTTTGGGCGCTTTTTTGTTTTTTTGGGAGTGAGATGCTTTTTTAGCTTACTTCTGTATATATTTCTGGAACTGCAGATGCAGATCTTTGTAAAGACACTCACTGGAAAGACAATCACCCTCGAGGTGGAGAGTTCGGATACGATCGATAATGTAAAATCCAAGATCCAGGACAAGGAAGGCATTCCTCCCGACCAGCAACGCCTTATCTTTGCTGGAAAGCAGCTTGAGGATGGCCGGACGCTAGCTGATTACAACATTCAGAAGGAGTCTACACTCCATCTCGTTCTTAGGTTGAGGGGTGGTATGCAGATCTTCGTGAAGACCCTCACTGGAAAGACCATTACCCTGGAAGTTGAAAGCTCTGACACAATCGACAATGTCAAGGCAAAGATTCAGGACAAGGAGGGCATTCCCCCAGACCAACAGAGGCTCATTTTTGCGGGAAAGCAGCTGGAAGATGGCAGGACCCTTGCTGACTATAATATTCAGAAGGAATCCACCCTCCACTTGGTGCTTCGTCTGAGAGGAGGGATGCAAATTTTTGTCAAGACCCTGACCGGCAAGACCATCACCCTCGAGGTGGAAAGTTCGGATACAATCGACAATGTAAAAGCAAAGATTCAGGACAAGGAGGGCATTCCCCCAGACCAACAGAGGCTCATTTTTGCGGGAAAGCAGCTGGAAGATGGCAGGACCCTTGCTGACTATAATATTCAGAAGGAATCCACCCTCCACTTGGTGCTTCGTCTGAGAGGAGGGATGCAAATTTTTGTCAAGACCCTGACCGGCAAGACCATCACCCTCGAGGTGGAAAGTTCGGATACAATCGACAATGTAAAAGCAAAGATTCAGGACAAGGAGGGCATTCCCCCAGACCAACAGAGGCTCATTTTTGCGGGAAAGCAGCTGGAAGATGGCAGGACCCTTGCTGACTATAATATTCAGAAGGAATCCACCCTCCACTTGGTGCTTCGTCTGAGAGGAGGGATGCAAATTTTTGTCAAGACCCTGACCGGCAAGACCATCACCCTCGAGGTGGAAAGTTCGGATACAATCGACAATGTAAAAGCAAAGATTCAGGACAAGGAGGGCATTCCCCCAGACCAACAGAGGCTCATTTTTGCGGGAAAGCAGCTGGAAGACGGCAGGACCCTTGCTGATTATAATATTCAGAAGGAATCCACTCTCCACTTGGTGCTTCGTCTGAGAGGAGGGATGCAAATCTTTGTCAAGACCCTGACTGGCAAGACCATCACCCTCGAGGTGGAAAGTTCGGACACAATCGACAACGTAAAAGCCAAGATTCAGGACAAGGAGGGCATTCCCCCAGACCAACAGAGGCTTATTTTTGCAGGAAAGCAGCTGGAGGACGGCAGGACCCTTGCTGATTATAACATCCAGAAGGAGTCAACTCTTCACTTGGTTCTGCGTCTTCGTGGAGGAATGCAGATTTTTGTGAAGACTCTGACGGGTAAGACGATAACTCTTGAGGTGGAGAGCTCGGACACCATAGACAATGTGAAGGCTAAGATCCAGGATAAGGAGGGCATCCCCCCGGACCAGCAGAGGCTGATATTTGCGGGCAAGCAGCTGGAGGATGGACGCACTCTTGCGGATTACAACATCCAGAAGGAGTCGACCCTGCACCTTGTCCTTCGTCTCCGTGGTGGTTTCTAGGTCTCTGCGCTTTCTAGGTCGGTTAGCCCGTTTGGCGGTGGTGGCGTCAAGAGACATTGAATAAATGCTTTTTTAGCTTTGTGGTTGTGGTTGTCGTGAACCTTAAAATATTGGGTTGCCAATGCTGTGTTTCTCGGATGACTTCGATTATGAATATTATACTTTCTAGGTAGGAACCGTATGGTGGTGTTTTCAATTGTTGATCTGTTTGTTTTAGCATAATTAGCATAATTAGCATTGCAAGAATTGTCATCATCCAAAAAATGTCATGGCTTCACGTGTCACGGGGGACAGTGCTGCCAACGCTTGAGCTTCTAGCTGCAGATGACAAGATAAACTTAGTTGGTCTATTGAGAAGCAACTCGAAAGTGATGCTTTTCAATCCGATGTTGAACGTCTATTCTTTTTCCAATAATGGTAACAATTCCCTGGGGAGTCGCACGTATTCATGTCGGTGTTCGATCTGGTTTGCTCTGGATAAAAAAAATTGTGCTCGATGTTTTTATGCCGCTGGCCACAACATAAAGTGAATTAATTTTTTTGTTTTTACAGATAAAAATATTAAATCTGTGTTTTTGGTTGGTCTATAATAAAAAAAGCGGTTGGGCAAGAGGCGGTAGTTTTCATATATTTACAACATAATTAATACTCATCAATAACCATGATTTTTTAGGTAGCCGACAATGATGTCTCTTAAATATAAGTTTATTTTTTCTAAAAAAATTATAATTTTCATTATTTTGATAACCCTCACCTCCCTAACAATAAGCATTAGCTCAATGTTTCTTTTTAAAGCAGTCAATCCTTATATATAAAAATTACAAACGGAAAGCAGGTAGGCCCGCCCATACCCTACATATCAACACGTATCAGTGAGGGAAAATTTTCCAAGGAAACATAGCAAAACTAATCAAGGGGTACTTAGGAAGAACAAGAAACATCACGATTAGGAAGCTCTCTACTGGAAACGAATTGATTAGCATAATATGGTTATAATATGTATCAATTTTTTACCTAATCTTAATTTTGTAACTAGACCAACCTCGTATATATAGTGCATAATAATTAACCACCTCTACTAACGAAAGTATACTTATCGAGAGTATATTATTCATTAGACACATTCATTATGTAAAAATTGATCACTTGCTAGCAAAGTGCAAATCAAAAATGTTGGGAAGAAAAATAAAGAATAAACATGTGTATTTTTACATAATTGCATGATACATCTCTCTAGTTAATTTTGTTTCTTAATTTATTACAGCACAAACGTCAATTCATAAATATGATCAAATCCTTCCCCATGCACCATGCAAATTAGCATACGTACGTTACAAGAAGCACGTATGCGTGCATGGGGGAATCTCTAACTAGCGAGATTGGAGATGATGCCGGCGGCGGCGTCGCACTTCCCCTTGAGCGTCTTCATCATTGACAGCAACTCTTTAGGGACGTCGTTCTCGTTGCCGATTCGGCTGACGCAGTCCCGGTACCGGTCGGCGCAGGTGTCCACGGCGAGGCTGGCAGCCCCGAAGTTGCCGGAGTGAACGAAGGTGCGGGCACGGCCGAGGTTGATGTTGGCCTGGGCGAAGTCCTCGGCGCAGGCGCCGAGCACGCCGCCATTGTTATGGCTGAGATCAACAGCGGAGTCGCGGGCGTCGGCCGCGGAGGCGATGCAGCAGTCGAGCATGTTACTGGCCAGGCCCTTGAGCTCGGAGCCGGCGCTGTTGGGGCTCTTGTTGAGGCAGGTCTTACACTGGTCTGCACCGGACTTGCCGTTGCCGCAGGCTTTGTCGATAAGGCTTTCTCCCGCAATTAAGGCGGGGGCAGAGAGGAGGAGGAGGAGGGAGGAGGTAAAATGAAGGGGTGCGGCCATGGTTATACTTTGGAGAAGATGAAGTCGACCGTAGCTTATAAGCTCATGTTGGGGGCTTATGGATGAGGGTGAAGTTTGTTATAATAAGTTTGTGAATTTTGTTGGTTTGTTATTTTGGGGAGGTCATAGTTTTGTGTGGTTGAATAATTGGACGAAGAGGAGAGAATGGAGGGAATGGATGTTCTTGTGCACTTAAACTGCGATGGAACTAATAACGAAAGTACTCGTCATTTCATGGGATTGAAGGAAATTAAACTAGCAATTGTAGCCACAAAATTACAAGCTAGAGGTTTGGTCAAAACTCAATGGTCTCTGATTGACAAATATCAATTTGTAGTGGAACACCTTTGATAGCAGAAATATTTATATCCATTGACAAAATTTTAATTTGTTTTTCTTGATTTTGATGTACAATATATTTTTCATGCATAGTTCGTTGATTAATTATTCATGAATCGTAGTCGCTGGCATGGATTAGCTATCCTTACCTAATTAATTATCTATGTGATCATTAAATGAGACATATATCATAGTTAAATAAGGTGTAATTAGTTGCTATCCTTGGATGTTGTTTATAGATGCAGGTGCCTCTTCTAGTCTCTAAATTTGTCCACAGTGGCACCCTCACCAGCGACATTCACCCCGTTGGCGGCGATAGACAGCTGTCGTGGTCGACCCCAGTGAGGATTGCGTCGGAGACGGCGGCAGCACTCGCCCGCCTACATTCGACGGCGCCGCTGCCAATTGTCCACAGGGATGTCAAGTCCAGCTACATTTTACTAGACGAGAATTTCACAGCCAAAGTCTGATTTTGGGTTTCAACGCGGGTACCATTGGGCCATAGCCATGTAACAACACTAGTACAAGGGACATTGGTCTATTTGGATACGGAATACTTCCATAGCAGCCAATTGGCCAAGAAGAGTGATGTGAACAGCTTCGGATCAGTTCTGCTTGTGGGGCTTCTAATTGGGGAGAAGCCAGTATGCTTTAGCAGATCAGAAAAAGAGAGGAGAGTGGTTATGAAGTTCATCTTGGCATTGGAAGAGAAGCGCTTGTAATAAGTGCTGGATGCAAGAGTTGCAAGTTGAAGGGAGAGCTCACAGCAGAACAGATTGTTGCTTTGTCTAAGCTTGAGGAGATGTCTGAGGTTGAAAGGTGGAGAGAAGCCAATGACGAAGGAAGTGTTGCTAATATTCGAGTTTAATGATAAGTGTTAAGATATATTTATATTTTCCCTATATTTTCGGTTTAATTTTGTCTAGTGTTAGACGGTTTTTTTAGTTTATATAGGGTTTTTGGCTTGTTTTTATTTATTTAGATGATTTTTTATTTTAGAATTATATAATTTAGTATTATATTAGTTTTTTAATTAGGTTTTATTAGTTTTAAAGATTACATAAATATACACAAGTCAATTGAGAAGATAGCGAGCAAATTAAGCGTGAAAAAAATGAAAAAAAGGTTGAAATTAGCTTAAGGTCGTGGTGCTCAAATTCTCGGGTTTGAAAGCTACAGTGTTGTGGAGAGGAAGAAAAGAAACGAGACAGCGCTGAAACTAACAATTTCGAAGGCTATGACACTGAAAGACGAAAAGGAAATTATAAGTGATTGTCATGATGCTGGTTAGTGAGGCTGCAACGCACTTAAGTGAATTTTTTTTGGATAATTACAAAATTAGAGATTGAAGATAAAAGAGAAGGAAGAATGAGTTTGCTTTTTAGAGATCAATTCGTAAGAGTTTTTCTTCTTTTCTTTCTTTTTGGCTATTTTATAATATTATAATGCATCATTCAAATACTTTTTTTATGACTTTCTTTCTTATTTTATGAAGTAAATTTTATTATACTAGAGAAGAAATAAACCTTAAACCAATAATAGTTATATTGATTGAAATTTAATTATTATTTTTTATGGGAGTTGTATTTTATCATGTTTAATGTTTTTAATTAATTAATTAATTATTAAAACATAGTGAAGTTTCGGAGAGAAACTATATTAAATATTTAATTAAATGAGAAATTGATTATACTCTCATTAGGAGGACTTAAGAAATACATTTATATATTGAGTACAAGTGTCGTAGTAGGAGTTCTAGGAAGTTTACGGGGGCGTTTAAATCATTCACTGAAACGAAGTGTTTATGAGTAAGAAATTCATGAAGCTTAATGTATATTAAATTAAATTGATAATATATAGTTCTATAAAACCCATGATTTGAGTCAGGGTTTTATATTTAGAACCAGTCGGTTGGACCGTTATTTTCGAGTCGAGTATGTTTCAAAACACGTGTACTGAGCTGACGCCACGCGTGTATGAGCCATGAGGGGTCATGTGTACCCAAGTATATGATGATAACGTCATGAATACAACAGAAAAGAATGAGTTATCAGAATATATGAAAGTATACAGTATAATTTTTATTATTATGCAGCTTGCTCGTAGAAATAGTTTTAGGCCGTTTACTGCATTAGGACGCGTTACGGGTAGTTCGGGCGGGTTGATAGCTATAGAGCATGTCATTTGGATGTTGTGTTATTTTAGGGAATTTTTCTTGATTTTTCTAGATTTTTTAGAATTATTTTAATTTAGATATTATTTTGACCCGAGCCAAAGACGAGTCAATTAATATTTATGAGTTTGCCATCCAACATATTTTTTTCACCACCCGACACACCCTCCTCCCAAAACCCTAGTCACCTCCCCATTTACAGCCACTGCCGTCGTTGCCGGCGCCGTCCAGCCGCCGACCGACGCCGCCCACTCCCACGACGACGTGACCTCCCTGACCAGCCCCGACCCTCATCCGGCCGCCGCGACACCGGAACCGCCGCGGCTAGTGCCGCGACAGCGAGCTTTCGCATCGCCCATTTTGGCGCCGGTAACCGTCGCCGTCCCGTGGCCGCCTCGACGTCCTCAACCCCCCAGCTACCATCCCCGACGAGATCGCCGCCGATCGCAGCCCAGACCGGCCAGAGCAAGTTACCCACCGACCGAGCCTTGTTTTTGCCATTTTCTGGCGAGCCGTCGCCTCCGTCGGCCACGCCTACACCGCAGATGTGTTGGGCTCGCCGAGACGGTTCCAATGGTACCCTACACGACCACTATCCGGCCAGTAGATGCCGCCGACAACTCTCGCCGGAAAACCGTCGGATAGTGGCCGGAAAACTGCTAAACCCGCTGAAAAACCACCGGAACTCACCGGAAAACCGAAATTGGTGGAATTCGTTAGAATTCATCAGATCTTCTGCCGAGTTCATCCAGTCGAAGCCGATCGAGCTTCGGACGCTGTTGAGCGTCGAATTCAAGGTTCGAGATGCACGCACACCGAAACCTTAGCCGTCGCCGATTGCCGATGACGCGAGGTATACTTACCTCTTATCCTAATTTGATTAATTATAATTGATGATTGTTAGTACAGCATGCTAGGATTGAGTCGTAGTTATGATTGATGATTGATTAATTGATATTGAGGTGATTAAACCTTGATAAGTAATAAGTGACATGATGTGATTGAGTATTAGATGAACAACTAAGTGATCTAATAAGATAGATCGAGGATGAGCATGATAAGTGACTAGGATGTAATTTAGGAAAATACAATAAAATTGGTATGAATATGAGGACTTAGAATTATTATATTAATGATTATTGAATTGTTTGTTTGATGATAGTTTGCATTGTGTGTTGATCATGTCGACTTATGCATCATTTAGTTATCGGGCGTTAGTATTTAGCTCTGATGTGTATGTACGGAGTAGGAGCTCGCCACCTAGGCGCAATGACACACTTGGAGCTTCTACCATATCCGTTAGGACTCGCTTCTGTTTTATGCTCTTTCTATTGTGTATTTGATTATGACATACAGGACGAATTTAGTGGCGATTTATCGGATCCCACTTAACTCGGGTCATTTAGCCGAATTATTTTCCGGATTAATAACCCTCGAGGATGAGATCCATCGAGAATGATTTCGAAAATAAGATCCACAGCAAGTTGCCTTCGGGCCTATTTTATAAATCCCTTCCCATGCCTATATATATATATATATATTTATCGAGTTTTCAGTGAGATCAGAGATGGAAAAAATCGACTGCACGTACCATACAGAGGATGCCGTAACAGTTAAAGCGGGCTCTGGATTAGTACCAGCGGACTGTTCCATTCCCGAGGGATCTTTACAACTCAGCGTTTGAGTTCCTCACACCCGGAGAACGTGGAGGTTTACGGGTACTGTTTAGTACAGCG
>JAVDBV010018092.1:0-20485 GCA_032619315.1 Piper longum
AACTCTATTATGGACAAGCTAGTCTCTTACCGACACCAACCCAAGCAATAGCTAATCCTGTAGTCTCAGCTGTATATTATGATCATCCCAGTGGAAATTTTCCTTTGGAGAATGTTAATAGTGCGAAAGATTCTTCTGGCATCAATGGTGATGTCAAAACCCCCTTTGAACCAGATGAAGTCAAAGTAGATATTGTTGGATCTTCTGGCGCTTCTGTTGTACATGAAATATCTGAATTGACCACAAATATGAAGTCAGATTCTCATGTTTCAGTGTCTGAACCTGCTATCGTGACTCCTTTAGAGAACAATTCTTCAGCAGATCTTCAAGGAATTTCTACGAGGAACCAACCAAAAGGTATTACTCAGTAAGAAATGTCCATCTTTAATCCAATTCACTGCAAGTACGACTTCTGTAATGAGTATCTCATTTTTCTATCTTTAATTCGTGACCAGTTACACGAACAAAAAAGCAAACTGTATCTGTGGCTCCATCTCTAAGGGTGAATAAGAAGGTGTCCAGGCTGGTGGATAAAGTAACTTCTCCACTCTTTGATTTTAAATTTTACAGGACTTTCAGAATTTGGGAAAGACAGCTTATATGGATTATTACTTTTACAGTGGAAAGCTGCAAAGGAAGAACTGAAGGAGGAAGAGGAGGAAGACGAGCCCGAAAATAGCTATGAAGTGTTAGAGAAAAAAAACAACGTGAAATAGAGGTAAGGAGAAAGTTGAGTTATTGAATATTTTATCTAGTTATGATGGTGCACTGTAGAGAGAGCTTATCATTTACGTTGTTGCAGGCGTGGCGTGCACAACAGATAGCTAGTGGACAAGCTTTGGAAAATGCAAATTTTCAGCCCCTGGGAGGTACTGCTATGTGGTGGTCTATGCAACTCTCCTCCCTTACAAAGTTTATCGCATAATATTATTGTGGGTTTTTAATTTATAATGACAGAACATTATTATTAATTCAGCAAAATTTTTCTGATACAGGCGCGAAAGAATGAAACGTAGAAGGGTGGAAAAAAACAATCAACCAGTGATGTGGTTCAAGCATCGGAAGTTGGTGTCAAATGGGAAGCCAGAGCCTGACTTCGTTGAGCTTTCAAAAAATCTCCCTCGGGGATGGCAGGTTTTTATCTCTTTTCCATACTGTCTGCATCTGTGCAAGCACGTGCATATTGGCCATCTTTTCTCTCCCATCCATCCCACCCCCCAAACCTTACTTTTCTTCCCATCTAAATGTGGGTAATGGGATCACCCATGCATGTAACTTTATGTTTGAACTCTCTTCGTTCTTGCTTCTATGTGGCAATGGAGCCTGCTTAGTATTAGCCCAAGCTAATATTAAAATATCGCTCCAGATAATCCAAAAATATCGGATATCTGCCCATCTTTCAAGCCCCGTGGCTTTTTTTTCTCAACTTTTTTCTTCCTTGATTTTTCAAATGCAGGCTTATTGGGACGAACAAACAACGAAGGTTTACCATGCAAACTTTTTGACGTCGAAGACCACGTGGACCAGGCCTACATGAGAAAAAGTTTTGATGGCCTAACAAAGTAATGACCACCAAAAAGCGTAGAACACAACCTTGTAATCAAAGTCGCATAATCTTTCTAACAATCTTGCCAGAAAACGTCTGTCTTGCCGCTGTGGCTCATCACCGTGAACTACCCGACATGTCCTCCCCATCCGAACGCAAAATCACCCTCCCCTCCGGATGCACGTACTCACAGTACTCCACCTCGTACACCACCGCATTCTCCATGAACGCCGGCCTCCCTGTTTATTATAAAAAAAAGCTCACTACTTGAAAAAAAGATGGAGTCTTTGCTTGATAGCTGTTGGGATAGAAAAATAAGTTTTACTATGTGTGACAATCAGCAGGTTCTCCTTATGCCTGTTTGCGAGCTCTGTGATCACCTGCTCGTATCTGACCCTGGCTTCCTTCATCCGTTCCAGCCACTTTGGTAGTTTATACAAAGATTAATTAAAAAGAGTTCATTTTTTAGCCTTTTTTTTTCTTGAAGAATTTTTTAAGCTTGTGGGTAGTTGGAACTTGGAAAATAAATAGTTAGAGATGGTGTATAATTATCCGAATTTAAATATTTCTTTTATTTTATCATATGTTAACCATATCCGAACAAATAATCTATATATGCTAGAAAATGCCATATTTGAAATAATAATGAAATACATCTGCCAATTTAATATATTTTGTGATAATTATACGAATTTTTTTACCAAAAATTTCCTTGATAAATATAGTTTTTTCTATTATTTGCAAGTAGAAATAACTAACTAAATTTTATACTATTAATATTTTTTCTGAAAGATATCATTAGCCTATTTTTATTATAAGTAACCAGGAATTTTTTTGAGAAACTTTGGTAAAATAATGTTTTATAACAAATAACTCTATAATATTTTTGAGAATATTTTTTGAGAAATTGATATTATAAACAGCATGGCGTGATGTGCCTGGTATATTTAAAAAATATTAATAATATATATTAAGAATATTCAAACTTATTACTATATTATTTTAAAATAAAAAAAACAGAATATTTAATTAGTTTAAAAAAAAATATAAGTTGTATAAAATATTTAAAGAAATTTTAATTTTTATAAACAAAAATTTTAATAACTAAATAGAGTTTATTTTTTTAAAGGTTTTAATTCAAATAGAATGCTCCTCTAGGTTTTTTTAATAATAAATAACAACATATATATATATATATATATAATTTATATAAATCTAAATTAAGTATAAATTATTAAGTAATAAATTATAATTTAATAGTACAATTACAAATATATTAAAATTCATTAATATTTTTAATTCTTAATTTATATAAAATTATAGTTCAATGCTACTCTAATAACAAATAATGATTATAATAATTTTAAATTAATTAAAATTAAAGGCCCGTAAAGTTATGGCCGGCCGGAATTAATCTAGACGTGAAAAAGGTAGAAAAATAGCAACCATTGGAGAAAAAAAAAGCCCTAATATTTTATTGTAAAAAAAAAGTAGTTGATATTTGTTCCAAGTGAAAGAAAGAGTATGTAATACATTTAACTAGTGTATAAATCAGAAACCACTTTAGAATAAAATATCTAAGGGGTATTTTTTTTCTTATGTTTAAAATTATATAAGTCTAATAAAATATAGGCCGGAATAAATGTAAATATTTTCTAATAACCAACTTACTGGGAAGCTATGTTTGTGCCACCTCTGTATATACAATCCAATCATCCGAAAGTAGGCAGGCAAGTTCTCTACCGACGGAGCCATCCACTGTTCCGTCGGGAAACATAGCATCCAGATTTGAAATGTATATTTTTGGGATCAAATATTCTAATCCATGGAAGCTTCATCACCAGCTCCAGCTGCTGATCCATGGCGGATCCCGGCGATGGGGAGGGAGGTCAGATGCGGCGGCTCTGGCCCTTGATTCAAATCTCATAAGCTCGTTTGTCCTCTTCTTGACGGGGGGCTTATTATAAATTTGTTGGGAAGGAAAGGAGTTGACCTCCTCCCATTTTCATGTCCACTGAATTGCTTATATATTTATTATTCACATTTTAAACGTGGAAAATTATAGATTCATGATTGGGTCCTTTTCATATCAACTATATTTATTATAAAAACTCTTTTAAAAAAACATATTATTGTGTAAAATATTATGTTTTTAGACATTTAGAGCCAACACAAGCTCATACTTACTTTATATATTAAAATTGAATTTTAAATCAGCCACCTAGGCTCTAAGTGAAATGTCGTATTACCTACTGAGAGAAAATAATATTTATAGCCGAGAATAGATTATATATTTTAAAATAAATTATTACAAATTTTATTAGAGTACCTAATTTTGTATTTATGAGATCTTTTAAATTAATCTTAAATTTAATACTCGATAAAGTTTTATTTATAAGTAATAATATAAGAATTTAAGTCAACCTCAATAATAAATAATTTTTAAAAATTATTTACAGGTTTTTTTAAAGATTATTTACGGGTCGACTGAAGCTAAATCTTGGTCATGGATAAATAAGGGCCACGTCATCTCAACTACCCCCCTACAAACAATAACTTCCAAATATTTACAATAAAAACCATAATCCACCTATGTAATTTTGAATAATGTTATGGGCATAATAGTCTTTCGAACATCGTCGCCCCCCTCAGGACATCGACCATTCCGTCGTGAAAGAAACCAGAAACCAAATCAAAGTTGGCAACTTTTCCCGTTCCCGTTCGAAGGCCTTTGCGATCTCGATCGCAGTTTGATCCGGGAGTGGTCGAGGGGGGAAGGAATTGAGAGAGATTTCGTCGGACTTGGCTCGGTTTTTGCGGAGATTTGAGGTGGAGATGGAGAAGGAGGTGGATCACCTGGGGCCGGAGAGGAGCAAGGCGGAGTTCGACGTCGACGCCATGAAAGTCGTCTGGGCTGGGTCCCCGGCCGCGTTCGATGTCGCTCACCGCATCTCGCGCCTCGTCGCTGCTGATCCGGTATATTTTGGTTGTGATTGTGGTGTTTGTGCTGTTATTTTTTATGATTTGGTTGTGGTGATGGTGTTGATGATGTTGGGTGGGTTTTTCTGTATTTTTTTTGTTCTAATGAGCTAGAGTTGGAATTTGTGGGAAGTGATGAGTTGTGATTATGCTTTGAATCTGGATTCACTGGAATGAAGCTTGATGATGTTGTTTTTGATAGTTTGAAGGTGATGGTCTCAATTTTGTTGGGTAGGATGTATGATTGCCAAAGATGTGGTCTTTTTGTTGTTATTGTTCCGTTGAGCTATGATTTTGAAAGTAATGGATTGGTATGCGTTGGATTTGGATGCTTAGGAAAGGATTATTTTCACTAAAGAAGTTGGTTCTTGTTGTTTCTGTTTTTTTGCTCTCATGAACTTAAGTTTTGTGGGAAGTGATGGGCTGTGATTATGCTTTGAATCTGGATTCATTGGAAGGAAGCTATATAGATGGAGTGGGGAGCTTAATGATGTTATTTTTGATAGTTTGATGGTGATGATGATGATTCCATTGTTATTGGGGTGGATGTAAGACTGTGAAAGTTGTAGTTTTGCTGTTGTTGTAATTCCGATGAACTGTGATTTTGGAAGTAATGAATCGGAATGCCTTGAAGAGCAGTAATTTTGGAAGTAATGCATCAGAATGCGTTGAATTTTGTTATGATCCTTGGTAGTTGGCTGTAAACTTTTTGCTCCTGAGTGAATAGGAGTGTCGTAAGAAGAACAGCAGAATCCAGGTTTGTTACTTCACAACTTCTCGACTCTACCTCTAACTAACCGAGTTAAAGTGTGAAGGGAATGAGAAAGAAGATCAGAGGAAGAATAGGCCGAATTAAAGATCAAGTTGAGGTTTGTAGAGTTTGAATTTTGATTTGAGTTGGGTAGAAAAGAAGATGGAGGGTTTTGGGGGCGAAGAAAAGATTGGAGTTGATAACATTTTCATTCATATTCCAAATTTATTTCATCTCCAGTTTTTATATACTACAACGAAATTCAAACAGAGAAACGAAATTTTGAATTTTGACGATTAACTACCGTCAAAACAAGTGCAAATTACAAAATAAGTCACTCTATTACTGCCATTTTATCAAATTTGAATTCTCAGGGAGTTGTATTTTTCACAAAAGAAGTTGTTTTTGTTGTTTTTCAAATCAGCTGTACTTCCAATTCATTGAGAAATGGCACCTAATGCTCTGAAATCTTGATTGAAGATAAAAAGATTAAGTTTTTAGGAAAAAGCTTCTTTCTTTTGGGTTTATATGATATGCATTTGAGATATGGTTTGGATTTTGTTTGTGCAAATTATTCCGTGTTGATCTGTTTGTATTTTCTTTTGCTAATGATGATGATGTTGTCAGGCAGTTGTGTTTTGGCAAATGTTGTAGTTCTTTTGTTGTTTTGTCCTATTGGACTCCTACTGTTATAAAAATAATGGAGGCCACGGCTTTAAATTGGGATTCAAATGCAAAAAAAAAAAACTGTGTAGCTAAATAGGACATTTTACTCGTTACTTCAGTGCAGTATGGTACTGATGTTACTATCCAGCATCCAATTAGTTCCATCGCTTTTGTTATCCTCCTCTTATTAGTGTTGCTTCTGTCATTGACATGAATGATGAGGAAACATAATTATATTATGAGGTTGTGATCGGACCTTTTGTTTCATTTAACAGATATTTAGCAAGGAGGATAGGACAATGCTTGACCGAAAGGAACTATTTAGAAATACCCTGAGGAAAGCAGCCCATGCTTGGAAACTTATCACTGAGCTTCGTCTTACAGGTTTGCCTATTTCATATGCAATGCACAAGTGAAGTTTATGCGCTTTTCTTTTGTGTTTTGAAAAAGGAATAAGAATCTAATCGAAAGTTTTTCATGATAGAGGAAGAGGCATCAAAGTTAAGATTCTTTGTAGATCATCCTGCTTATACGGATCTCCATTGGGTGAGCAAGTTTTCTGGAGTAGTTTTGGCCATGTACTAAATTTGGCCACTCAATTGGCAAACCAATATTTGATGGAAATTGTGAAAATAGCTACTTTACAAAGTACATTTCAGTCTTTCATCAGAATCCACAGTGTAAGATTTTTAAGTGCATAATACATTGAATTTATTCGGTATCAGGGTATGTTTATTCCTGCTATTAAGGGTCAAGGAACAGATGAGCAGCAAAAGAAATGGATTCCATTAGCCTATAAAATGCAAATCATTGGCTGTTATGCTCAAACTGAGCTTGGTCATGGCTCTAATGTACAAGGGCTTGAAACAACTGCAACATTTGATCCAAACACAGACGAGTTCGTCATTCATAGCCCTACTCTTACTTCCAGCAAAGTGAGTGACGAGATTTGATTCGATACTTCCAACATCCGGAAATTACATTTGTTCTCTTCCTTTATCTTTTTTTACTGCACTTTCTTTCCAATATTTCATTAGGCGTTCGTTTTGTCTTGAATATGGGGTACACTATGATTATTTCAGTAGATAAAATGTAAAAAACTTACTGCTTCAAACATCTGTTTGTAGTGGTGGCCTGGTGGTTTGGGAAAAGTTTCCACTCATGCAGTTGTTTATGCTCGCCTTATTGCTGATGGGCAGGAGCATGGGGTGCATGGTAATTTACTGCATAATCTTTTAGTTGTATGTGTGCTTGCCTTTTCAAAAAATAAAGTTACTGAAGATTAGAGCGTATTGCAGGTTTCATTGTTCAACTTCGCAGCTTAGACGATCATACACCTCTTGCTGGTATCACAGTTGGTGATATTGGGATGAAATTTGGAAATGGAGCTTACAACTCCATGGATAATGGTGTTCTCCGTCTTGACCATGTGCGCATACCAAGGGATCAGATGCTGATGCGGTACATTTTTTAGTTACACTGCTTTCTTTTATGTTCTATAAAATTGAAGTTGAAGTGAAGGTGTATTTAGATTGTAGGTATTGGGTGCAGTTATATATTTGGATAGCTACCTATTGATGCAAACTTAATGCAAGATGACTAGAGAAAGAGGTTCACACAGATCCTCTTCTCAATAATCTTACTCAAAATCACAAAGAAGATGAGCAAGGAGTAGCACCAAGCAAAGATAGCACAAAGCAAAGGAAGATATTCTTGTATTCAATAATGATAGAGGTTTGGCAAATAGCCTACAGTGCTTGTATTTATAGAACAATATATAAGATCCTACTCAAACTAGAAAAATAAATAAGACTCCAACTTGTATAAGAAACAACTAAATATGACTCAAATAAAAATCCAAATAAGCATTGACTCTAACTTATTATAAGGCTTAAATACTAGTGCAACTAGAAATTCTTATAATAGACACTTCTAATATAACTAGGAAATATAATAACTCTTATATTAGACATCTATATACCTATCCATTTTATTCTACGCAAATTATTCTGCACAAATGAGTTCTCAATTTGTTTATGGGATTGGAGGGATAGATCTGTAAAATAACAATTTTTTCCCCATCAAATAATTTTTGCAAATCTCTGCAGTGTAATTCGAGTCACACGGGAGGGGAAAGTTCTACAATCAGATGTTCCAAGACAGCTTATTTACGGGACTATGGTGTATGTGCGTCAAACAATTGTGTCAGATGCTTCAAGTGCATTATCGAAAGCTGTTTGTATAGCTGTAAGATATAGTGCTGTTCGAAGACAATTTGGTTCCCAAAATGGTGGTCCTGAAATGCAGGTATATGACATCAATCTATAAGTTTACCGACAAATTGCATAGAGATGGGTTTTGAAGATTTGATAAATTTCGTATTATACTGACGCACTCCACTATCCTTCATGATAGGTATTAGATTATAAAACTCAGCAAAGCAGGCTTTTCCCTCTGCTGGCTTCTGCATATGCTTTCAGGTTTGTGGGTGAATGGTTGAAATGGCTGTACACTGATGTTACCCAGAGGCTGCAAAATGGTGATTTTTCAACTCTGCCAGAGGCACATGCTTGCACTGCTGGTTTGAAATCTTTGACAACATCTGCGACTGCTGTAAGTATTTTATTGATTTTACTGTTTTTTTGCCACTCTACGAATTTTTAATGATTAGTTAATTGTTATGTACATCTATTGACTTATCTTAATGTATGAACCTTTTTTGAATAAAATGGGTGTAAGTAGTATTAACTGCCGTCATATAGTTACAATTTCGAGTAAAATGATTTGAATGATCATATAGTGATGTCTGATACAATGCAAACAGTACCATTCTATGCATTTAGTTAGGCTGTCCTGGTATTGGGTTCCTTCTATTAGTATCACTCCCTTCAATTAAATTTTCTGTTAAGCTTTCTAAAGTTACGGTTCATTTTATTTGTACCCATTTTGAATTATCTTCTATTCAACAGTGGGGCTATGCTTTGAGTAAAACAGTCACTTTTTTCTTTTTAGTTTTTCTTCACCTTTAACAAATTCTATCAAATTCTGTGTCCAGTTTCAGTTTCAAAGTTATTGTTCTTTCTCTTAACATTCCCCCCCTCCCTTTCACCACCACCACCACCTTGAGCTTGAGAATATGGATTCCTTTCCTCCACTTCATCTTCATTATTACCACCATCCGCTTTATCTCAAATGATTGAGTTTATGGATATGGATTCAATCCCTCTCCTTCATCAGATTATAGAACGTATCAGCTTTCCCAGGGATTCCTTTCTCCATACTTATCATGACGGAATATTTTCTTCTCTTTGTTGCAGGATGGTATTGAAGAATGCCGAAAATTATGTGGTGGCCATGGCTATTTGTGTAGCAGTGGACTGCCTGAATTATTTGCTGTATATGTTCCTGCTTGTACATACGAAGGAGATAATGTTGTTCTTCTGCTGCAGGTTATTGTATCCTCTTAACTTTGTTGTACTGTTGAAGGGCACTGGTGACATAAATTTCTTGTTCTTTATTGTATTCATTTTAATTTCTCCACCATTTCTTCTATCCTTATCAATGTATCAAACAATTCTACATGAAAGAAATATGAACAAATCCTTTTAGTCTCTTTTTAGTTAGCTTTAACCTTGTGCACATGTTTTATCCCGTATAAAATAATAAGAGGCTAATTTAACTGTGATGAGCAAGCTTTTCTTTATCCTTTGCTTGTTTAATCATTTTGTATTTTGAACATTTTCTTACTGAGCCCGTATTTTGCAGGTAGCACGGTTTTTGGTGAAGACTGTTTCACAATTGACATCAGGAAAACAGCCCGTGGGAACAACCGCATATTTGGCACGGCTGGAATATTTAATGCAGTGTTCTTCTGGCGTAACAAGTGGTATCAATGATTTATATAAACAGTTTGAGTAAATTGGTTCATTAGATTTTGTTGTCAATTAAAGGAATTAGCTTACAAGTATTTGTAATGCAGCTGGGGATTGGTTGAATCCATCTTTTGTTATGGAAGCATTTGAGGCTAGGGCTGCAAGGCTAGCAGTAGCTTGTGCCAAAAACATTAGCAAGGCTTCTAATCCTGAAGAGGGTAATTGCCCTCATCTTCCCTTTGTTTGATGGTGTGATGCCACTTTCATGTTGTCATGTGCTTCTTCACGGATTTTCATGGTTGTCATGTCTATATTTGTTGTAGTTTGCCTATTTATTTATTTATAATATTTTTTTGTTAATGACTTTCTTACTGGCCTCTAATTGACCTAGTAGTTCTTATACTGAATAAAGTTGAAGGTTGAGAGAACTAATTCTGAATCACTATATCACAGCGGTTGGAATTGAAATTGTCTGTTGTCTATGGGCAACTTCAATTTTTTTTTTTCATGTTCTACAGGGTTTTCCGAACTCTCTGCTGATCTAGTTGAGGCAGCCGTGGCTCACTGTCAGTTGATTGTTGTTTCCAAGTAAGTTCTCCAGTTGTATGCCTTCCCTTCGATTTGTTGAAGTACACATCTTCTGATGTTTATCATGGTCCAAATCTGGCAAGAGAACTTATTGCTAACAGCCTGCCCGTTATGTTGGTTTATCCTTAATCTCTAACTTAAAACCATTTGCTTCATTGTTCTCATACATTACCTTTCTCTTTAGGTTTATTGATAAGCTTCAACAAGATATTCCTGGCAAGGGGGTTAAAGAACAGCTGACCATTCTCTGCTACATCTATGCTCTCTCTTTGCTTCACAAGCACTCTGGTGATTTTCTGGCCACTAAATCCATCAGCCCAAAACAGGTTACACTGGCCAATGAGCAGCTTAGATCTTTGTTTTCCCAGGTATGTTACCTGACACTGAAATTGTCACTTTGTTCTGGTAAAATATCCGAGATCTGAATTGCTGATACGTATGTGGGTGCATTATAGGCGCGACCAAACGCTATTGCTCTTGTTGATGCCTTTGATTACACTGATCACTTCCTTAGTTCGGTTCTTGGTTGCTACGATGGCAATGTGTATCCAAAGCTTTATGAGCGGGCGTGGAAGGATCCACTCAATGACACTGTGGTGCCCGACGGTTATCAGGAATATATTCGTCCCATTTTGAAACGAGAATTTAAGACATCGAAACTCTGAAGAAACAACGAATTATTAATGCGCAAGTTTGTCCTTCAAAAAATAACACTTTAATCAAAATCAGATACAGACGCTTTAAAGTTATAAAACTGTGCTCTATATTTGTTGTGCTTGTAACATATTGCGAGACCTGTAAATTAATAATTTATCCTTTTTTTCTTTCCTTACAGTATACTTCAGCTTTATTTGGGATGAAATGCATGTTTTGTTGCACAACTTTAACTTTCTCTGGTTCTTTTTCCCATCAACGGTGAACTCAATATAATTATGGGTCGTGATTAAAAATAGAGGATTTAATCAAATCAAATGCAATAAAATTAAAAAAATCAAATTAGTATATTATATTTTATTAAATTAAGATTTATCTTTATCTTTAAGGAGAGTCTATATTTGATATATTAAATTGTTGATCTTGTTATTCAGCGAAAATTTATTTATTAAATTAAAACTTATCTATAATATTAGTTGCCCATTGCACGCATCTTACCTAGAATTTTCTCATACTCAGACACAGGAGAGATGATGCGAGTGCGTGGAGTAAGAATGCTTGTTTTACAGTCTCAGAATTTGAATGATTCTAAGAAACTTGAAACTGCAGGTAGAAAGGGATGACTTCAACATGGCAACCAGTTTTCGCAATGTTATTCTTACACTAAATGACATGGGTAAGAATTTGTCCTCTGTTATACACTCTACCTTTTTTTTGTGGGTTTGTGAAGAAAGCAGGGATATCTGTGTTGGATTCCGGTGTGTTAAAAACCTGTTGATCGCCACGGCGCTATATTTTTTGGCGCCATGGCGGAGGAGTTGCCCTCAAGGTCACTTCGGTATGAATAAACACCTCCTTCCAGCATTACTCTAATTTTGCTGATGCTAAGTCTAATATATTTTTTAGCGTACGGTCTGTTGTTTGTGGGTCAATTGAAGAAGACTTTGAAGTATAATTTTTTAAATCGTACCATTATGAATGTAGTATATTTGGTTTAACCGGACGGAATGGTTTTAATTTAATTTTAAAATTATAAATAAAATATTTTATTATATATTAAAAATATATTTTGTTATCATTATTTTATTAAATGCAAGTTAAAATAATGTAATTTAAAAATAAGAATTTAGATTTTGTAAATACTGGGGCGGAGGCGGGCAGGGGAGGGGATTTGACGGCGAGGGCACGGGATGCTGGGGGGTTGGATGGGGGCAATGGATGAAGGTGGCTGGGTTGGCAGGGGGTAGTTGAAGTAATAAAAATTAATTTATTTTTTATTCGAGTTAATAATAATAAAATAAATCTTAAAAATATAAAATAAAATATAATAAAATTTAATAAAATAAAATATAATAAAATTTAATAAAATAAAATATAACCAATAATAGTCTAATGATGTGTTCTAGGATGATACGGGCGATAAAGAGGGGAGATTAATGACCGATTTTGTAAAACTGACGATTCGAGTTAGAGTTTTATATTTAGAATCGGTCGGTTCGACTATTATTTTCGAGTCGAGTATGTTTTAGAACACGTGTACTGAGCCGATGCCAGTCGCGCGTATGAACAATGAGAGGTCATGTGTATCCAAATATATGATGATAACGTCATAAACACAACAGAAAAGAATGAGTTATCAGAATATATAGAAGTATGCAATTTTTTTTATTTTATTATTCAGTTTGATCGTAGAATTAGTTTTACGTCGTTTACCGAGTTAGGACGCGTTACGGGCAGTTTGGGTGGGTTGATAGTTATAGAGTATGACATTTGGATGCTGTGTGTTTATTTTATTTTCTGGGAATTTCCCCAATTTTTATGGATTTTTTTAGAATTTATTTTAATTTAAATATTATTCTTTATTCGAGCTGGACACGAGTCAAGTAATATTTACAAATATGCCACCCGGTTATATTTTCACCCCGACATTTATTATCTTCTCCCCCTTTCCCAAGCCCTAGCCACCACTGCCTCCTTTTGGACGTCGGCGCCGTCGCCGACCGACGCCGCTCCCTCCCACGACGGCGTCGCCATGCCGCCCCGACCAGTCCCGGCCCCCGTCCGGCCGCCGCTACGTCGGAATCACCACTCCTAGCGCTGAGCCCACGACGCTATTGCGTCGCCGATTCCACCGCCGGCGACCATCGCCGTCGCAATCCAGTGGCCGCCTCAGCATCCTCGACCCCCCAGCTACCTTCATTGACCAGAGCGCCGCCCACACCGGCCGGATCTAGCCACCCATAGCCGCCGCCTATTTTTGGCATTTTCCGGCAAGCCGTCGCCTCGTCGGCCGCGCCGACATCACAGATGCGTTGGGTTCACTGAGACGATTCTAATGATACCCTATATGACCCCTATCCGGCCAGTAGACGCTGCCGGCAGCTCTTGCCGGAAAACCGCCGAAAAGTGGCTAGAAAACCACTAAGGTGCCGAAAAACCGCCAAAATTCTAGATTGCTGGAATTTGCCGGATCTTTCACGGAGTTCACCCAGTTGAACCCGATCGAGCTTCGGACGCCGTCGAGCACCGAATTCGAGGGTGGAGATGCACACGTACGTCGAAAATCTAGCCGTCGCCGATTGCCGACAACGCGAAGTATAATTACCTCTAAGTTTATTATCTACGATTGATAATTGTTTGACATGCTAGGGTTGAGTAATTGATATGATAAATGCTTAAATGTGAATAAAACGATGAATTACATGGTGTAATTAAGGTATAATTACTGATGAGATGATAAGTAGCATGGTTGGATGAATTGTGAATGATGTGATAAGTTGCATGAGGCGATTAACACTGAATGAATATTAAGTGCTCTAACGAAGTAAATTGAGTTGAACACGTTATATGAGTACGATGTAACATAGGAACATAATCAAATTGTTCTAAATAGGGTGAGTTGTAATTATTTTCACATTTATGATTATTTGACTATTGATGTATGTTGTATTATGAGTGTGTTGCAGTTGATTCATCATTCATTTAGCAGGTGTTAGTATTTAGCTCTTATGTGTAGGTACGATGTAGGAGCTCGCCGTCTATGCGCGATGACACGCTTAGATCTTCTACCAGGTCCGTTAGGACTCGTTCTGTTTTACACTCTTTCTATTGTATATTTGATTATGACTTGCAGGACGACTTAATTGGCATTTTATCGGATCCCACTTAACTCGGGTCATTTAGCCGAACTGTTTTCCGGATTAATAACCCTCGAGGATGAGATCCCTCGAGAATGATATCGAAAACAAGATCCACAACAAGTTGCCTTCGGACCTATTTTATAAATCCCTTCCCAGGCCTATATATATTTTTATCGAGTTTTCAGTGAGACCAAAGATGGAGAAATCGACTGCATGGTATGAGGTTGCCGTGACAGTCAAAGCGGGCTTTGGATTAGTGCCAGTGGGCTGTTCCATTCTTGAGGGATCCTGACAACTCCGCGTTTGAGTTCCTCACACCCGAAGAACGTGGAGGTTTACGGGTAATGTTTAGTACAACGCATGTCATGACTTGTGGTTCAAAGGGTACTGAAGGCGACTGCCTGAGAGTACTCAGTCTTTGTGCTCAATGTAAAGAGAGATATGGAGGTAAGGAGAGGGCTTAGGATTTGAGACCAAAAAATGAAGTATAAAATGCCGAGATAGGCAACAGCAGCAGCATTTCAGTTAGTTTGGGACTCTACCGGGTCTACAGCCTAGTGGCTCCTCAGTAGATGCCCTTCAGAGAGTTCACGAGGAGTATATGATATTTTCTTTCATATGAGAGTTTACTCTCATAGCCAGTTTGTTATTAGTTATATTCTGGACCAGTAACGTTCGTTACTGACGGTTTTTGTACTATATGTAGGTGACGAGTATGAGGTGGACGTGCCAGCCTGGACGGAAGAGCAATGAGGTCTTTTGCACACACATATATTTGGGTGATTGAATATTTAATATTCTGTTCATGCTTTTATTATATTTGAACTGATGTGAGGTAATGAAAAGTATGATGATGTGATGAACTGCTAAGGCATGATGTCATGATGTGAATAATGAATAGAGGGCACAGGTGGGCTAAGACCCAAGATTCAGAGAAAGATGCTTACAGTAGATTAGAATCACGTATGAATAAAGTTGTTGATTTATAGTTTTATAGTTGTATATGTTGATGTGACAGGGTGGCCCCTAATTGCATTTTTAGGGGAAATTTTGTCCATTATATTTTAGAATTTTCATTAACCTTATCGTAACTGTATTGGTGTGTGATTGATTGCTAAGTCATCCATGTAGTATCGTGCTAGCGCATTCATGCATATATGACAAATTGTATCTTCATCTTAAGACGCCGAGATTGGATCCGTGCGTGTTGGGTTCGGGTTAGCCGACCTAACTAGGACATGTAACATGCCGGTTCGGTTCACGAGCGTGAACCGGATTTGGGGTATTACAGATTTTGACCAATTTAAGTGAACCAATTCTTATCTGATTTTTGATAAATCGGTCTGATTCAATGATTCCCTTCTAATCTGATTTAATGTCCAATTCCAATTTTTCTAACTATGGTGGTGGCCATGGCTATTTGTGTAGCAGTGGCCTGCTCGAATTATTTGCTTTGTATGTTCCTGCTTGTACATATGAAGGAGATAATGTTGTTCTTCTGCTGCAGGTTATGTGCAATCTTAACTTTGCTGTGCTGTTCAAAATTACCGGAGACATAAATTTCTTTTTTTTTTTAATTGAGTTCATTCATAGTTTTAATTTCTCCACCATTTCTTTTACCCTTATCAATGCATTGAACAACCCTAGATGGAAGAAATTTGACAAAATTCCTTTTAATCTCCTTTTAGTTAGCAATTAGCCATGTGCACATGTTTTATACCATATAGAACATGAACAGGGTGATTTTGCTGTGAATGAGCAGGCTTATCTGTATCCTTTGTTTGTTTTGTCATTTGTTTTTTTTAACATTTTCTTACTGAATCTGTATTTTGCAGGTAGCTCAGTTTTTGGTGAAGACTGATTCACAATTGGCATCACTAAAACAGTGGGAACAATAGCATATTTGGCACGGTTGGAACATTTGATGCAGTGTTCTTGTGTAACAAGTGGTATGAATGTTTGAGATGTATAGTTTGAGTAAAGTGGTTCTTTAGATTTTGTTGTCAAATGAAGAAATTAGCTTACAAATATTAGTAATGCAGTTGGGCATTGGTTGAAGAGTTTTTTTGTAATTGAAGCATTTTAGGCTACGGCTAAAATGCTAGCAGTAGCTTGTGACAAAAACATTAGCAAGGCTTCTATTCTTGAAGAGGTAAGGTGTTTGTTAGAATTTAAAGTGTTTGTCGTCTTAATTTAGACGACTTAATTTTTTTATTTCGTGTTCTACAGGGATTACCGAAGCTATCCAGTTTTATGTCTTCCCTCATTGGGTTGAAGTACAAACTTTCTAATGTTTATCTTTGTCCAATATAAAACTTAGCACTGGCTACCTTTCTCTATTCTTAATCTTCATTTTATTATCATAACAGTTTTCAACAAGATATTCCTGGTAAGGGGTTAAAAAGAGCTGACCATTCTGTACTAAATCTATGCTCTCTCTTTGTTTCACAACCACTCTGGTGATTTTCTGGCCACTAAGACCATCACCCCAAAACAGGTTACACTAGCCAATGAGCAGCATAGGTAAGTTACCTTATGCTGAAAATGTCATGTTCTTCTGGTACAACATTTGAGAACTGAATTGCTGATAAGTATGTGGTGCATTGTATGCACGACCAAATGCTATTGTTGCCCTTGTTCATGTCTTCTTTTACACTGATCACTTTCTTGGTTCGGTTTCTTGGTTGCTACGACGACAATGTGTATCCAAAGCTTTTTGAGCAGGCATGGAAGGATCCCCTCAATGACACTGTGGTGCCCGACGGTTATCACGAATATGTTTGTCCTGTTTTTAAAACAAGAAATTAGGACGTGCAAACTCGGAATTAAAACGATGAATTATTAATATTCTAGTCCGTCCATTAGATAATAACCCTTGAATCATAGTCAGATACAGACCCTTTAAGGTTAAAAGAACTGTGGACTGTATATTTGCTGTGCTTGTAACATCTTTTTTTTTATTTTCTTCCCTTACAGTATGCTTCAGCTTTGTTTGGGACAAAACACCATGTTTTGTTGCACAGTTTTCTCCGGTTATTCCTATATTTACTCTTACTCACCATTGGTGAGATGATGGGAAAGCTCGCAGTAAAATGCTCGTTTTACAGTTATCGTTGGCAAGTAGGCATTCTTGCTCATCAGCCTCTACTGATCTGGACATGAATGGTTGTTTAAAACTTGACATTGTAGGGTGAACGGAAGAACTTCAAACTGGCTATCATTTTTCTTGATGTTATCTTTGCATTACATTACATGGGTAATAATTTGTTATCTGTTTTGCGTTTTACTTTTTTCTGGGTTTGTGAAGAAAGCCGGTACATCTGCACATGTGAGGGAGGTATACAGTAACAGAGAAAAATCTGGATTTGCAAGATTGAAAATCTTGGTAAAACATAACTTGTCAAGTCACCAAACTGCTTGGAGTTTGGAACAAGAACAATACATCATCTCATCTGATAATTACGGCTAGGGAAGCTAAATTTTGGTTGAAATTAATAGTAAACCAAGTTGGCCATAGCAAGAATTGAAGCAGGAAAAAAGTGTAATATTACTCCAAATTTTCTGATGCTAAATCTGTTATAGTTTAGTGTAAACACTCTTTGTGGGTCAGTGCTGAAGACTTTGAACTAGAGCAAATCCCTTGTGTTATTCCCCGATTGTTCGGTTTTTATAGTTAAGTCAATCGAACAAACTTTATTGGTCACATCGGGATGGCATTCTGATGTTAAGTAGAGATCTTCCATGTTCTCTTGTCTCTCTACTCGATTAATTTGTTGTATTTGAATTATCTAATCTTAAAAAAATAATGATCAATTGCCTTCTACTTCCACTCCAATATGAATCTTTGGTTATAATATTAACTTAATTATTACAATTAAAATTTTAAATACCCCTAATTAAAGAGATTTAAACCAATCAAATAAATGTTACAACAAATTTACTGGTGTAAACGAATCGAGCCGAGCCGAGCTGAGCCGACCAGAGGTGTGTTTGAGTTTGACTTGATATAAAACGAGCTGAGCTGAGCTTTAATGTAAACGAGTCGAGCTTTAATATAAACGAGCCGAGCCGAACTTGTTCAAAATTTATAGTGTTTAGGCTTTGTTCAAACCGAGCTCGAGCTTAGCGAATGTTTATGTTCTTGACTTATTTAAGATCAATTTTTTTTGAACAATATATAAGTTTAATGTGACCTCATCAATAATATTTACGAGCCGAGCCGAACCAAACATTTTTTTGAGTTTGAACACATCGAATTCGAGTTTCGAGTCGAGCCGAGCCGAACACTCTTTTGCTCAAGTAATATTCATTATTCAACGAGCTTGTCCATTTCGAACCGAGTATTTTTTCGACTACAAAATTAACGAGTACGAGCCGAACCGAACCGAGCCGAACGCAAAAAAACTCGCGAGTAGGTTTGACTCGTTTACACCCCCGACTATAACAAATGCTATAGAAATCCCTGGTCTATATTGTGATATTTCGTAATTGGTCTATATTGTGATATTTCTCAATTGACTCTTGATTTGCATGTTTTATTGAAATAAATAAATAAAAGTATACTACATTTGAGTGGTCATTTGATGTTAGGCCCAATGGAGGCCCTTCACGAGAATTTCTTAATCCATTCATAAGCATCTCTTAATAAAAAAGTTTTGATGTTAGGCCTTATGAGCCCTCAACATTCACGGGTATCTCTTAATCTAAAAATTAGCTTAAGGAATAAGACTTTCTCATTAACGTATAGACAAGTCATCAATATCATCCACGATTGATGTGGGATAAACTAAATAATCTCCCTTCACACATCGGACAATCTCCCCTAATCTCCCTTCACATATTGGGTGACTCTGAAACTATCATTCGTTTGGCAATCTCTCCTTCATCAGACGAAACCTATATATTTTTGAAACTATCTTTCGTTTGGCAATCTCCCCTTCATCAAACGAAACCTACATAACCTACATATTTCTGAAACTATCATTCGTTTGATAATCTCCCCTCTACATAACCTACATATTTCCAAAACTATAATTTGTTTGGCAATCTCCCCTTCATCAGAAGGAACCTACATATGACACCTAACAAACTCCCTTTAATTTATCAAGCGGAACCCACAAATGAGTATTCCACAATCGGCGTAATGGGCCCAATGAGCCCCCAAAAGGGAGTTGTAACAAGTTTCATGTGTTTATCTTAATCAAAAGGCTAACTCAAGGAATAAATATTTTTCATTACCCCATATACAAGTCACTGACATTATCTACGACCGATGTGAGATGAATCCAACATTTGGATCAATAGGATTAAGTATTAGATTTGAATAAGATGATCGTGGTCATGTTTGGGATATATATGTTTATGCTTGTAACCATGTCTTATTACTTAATAATAAATATTCCTTAGTTTATCAATTGTTTGCTGGCTATTTCAAAGTCTGATGCCACGTCTCTAAGGTTTTTGAATTTTCCATTGTACATATGAATTACCATACATATGATGAAGACTTCAGATTAGGTACGATGCCACGTGGCCTATATTAGAGACTCTAATTTATAGATAGACCATCGCTGCATAATAGAGCTGGGGGTGTCTAGCCATCGGCCCAGTGGATTGAAATAGAAAGGCCCAATAAGGTTTTAGTTAGCCCATGCAAGATATAATTGAGATGCACTTTCCCCGTAAAACTCAAAAAAGAGTAATTATATATATGTCATAGCCTAGGGGAAGATTAATTCTACTTCCATTACATCAAAACAAAGTTTTAGTGATTAAAAAGCTGTCATTAATGTAAAGAAAAAAGTCGTTATGACGAATTTGTAGTTTTTTTACGGCAAATTTGACGATCAAATTGCAAATGGAAGTGGTGAATAAAAAATATTCATAATTGATAATCATAATTTAGTTTTGATATTCAATTAATACTTAAATTAGTGGTATTTTTTTTAAGTAGCCATAATAGGTAATCCTTGTCTAATTTGAATATTCTATAGTATGTCATGAAATGTTGAATATTCTATAAATGCTATGAAATGTTGGTATGCCCTAAATAAGGAACTATTTAGCCACATATTGGGTTTTTGTGGTAATTAAATAACAAATAGTACCTGTTAAAATATGCAAGCATGAAGTTTTTGTTTGTATAACCACCCGCCTTTTTGGTATTACTCAAATCTCAATGCATATTAACTCAAACCCTTCCAAATTCTTAAGCTTGACTATCTAAAAGTACCATGTGGCTCCTCATAGCCTCCTCAACTACTATTATGCAACACGGTTGATCTATGAC
>JAVDBV010018114.1:2656-20626 GCA_032619315.1 Piper longum
CCCCCCCCCCCCCCCCCCCCCCCCCCCCCCCCCCCCCCCCCCCCCCCCCTGATAATGTTAAAATTCAAAGAAAATATATGAAAAGCATGTAAGAGGGACAAGTAACAACCAGGGACGTAGATAGACATTGTTCTCCTAGGCTAGCTTGCCTAATCAAATGGTCAAGTATGAGCATAAAAAACAATAACTGTGAGCATTTCTCAGAAGAATCTAAATCTGTTGAAAGATTTTAATTTACGGTTGCTGAAGTAATATGACGAACAGCTATGAGTATCAACCACAAAAAGTTGGTTACGATATTTTTTTGTACATACAGTTACAGTGCTTTAAACATAACTATGAAAAGGAAAGTATATATCTCGTTTTATTTTGAGGTAAGATCTATTGTGGCTCTCAACGACTGTTGAGCCTTGGTTTTGATGTGTAAAGGATGGCCAGGTTCTGTCTTTTGGTCTTGCCGATTCGTCATCTTACGCTCAAGTTGTTGCACCCTCAAACAAAATTCCTCTATCCTTATCGCTTTGGATTCATCCAATCCATCAACATGGAGTGAAGAATCAATTAATATTCTTCCACAATAGCTAGCTAGTCTCTCACCTACCATTATTCAACAAAAACGAAAAGCAAAGAAAAAACAACTGACTATAACCTTTTGTATGCTGATGTACTGAAAGATCAACTAATTACCACTCACTTGAATTCCAATGAAGGGCGATAAATTATGTATATTCATCTTAGTTTCCTAAATAAATTTGCTTACATTTTTCACAATATTTGTGGCTTATATGGGCCGGCCAGACTTTGTTTTTTTTTTTCTTAAGGCTAGGGGAGAACGATCCTCTACGGCTTTGAGCCAAGCATATGAAACAATATTCCTGCTCAGAGGTTCAAAGGGTGGAAGGTTTGTACAAACCTCTTCTTGCTAGCTAGTGCTGCTATCTATTATCTATTACTACATAGTAAACGTGAATTTACACTTTTTAACGTCCATTTTTCATGTACGCGAAAATTTTCATTCTTTATAGTTCATTTTATATCGTTTGGTGACCGTTTTTGTACCTTTTTTGTGATTATTTTTTTGTATCATTTAATAATCATTTATTTTGTGCTCATTAGTATTTATTTTAATGGTTAAAAATGTGTACAACTTTTTGAGTCCAAAATTGGATATTTCTAACGGTCATCATCTTCTACAAAGAGAAACATCTATTATTTTAACTGTTTATATTAGAATAAAAAATTATGATATAAATTTTTTGGGCATTTAGATTATATTTTCTATAACAATTAAATACTTTATAAAATAATTAAATAACATTTAAGCGTAGCACGCACATCACCTAGGTCACTACCTAGTTTCTTTAAAATGTTAGTGTTGTTGACTCAACCAAGTGACCCGTGTTGAAAGAAATTTAATCTAATTTATTTTTTCCCATCCAAGGTAGGTGGAGTAATCGCCATTAATATTTCATAAAATGTGAATAACCATCTATTTTTCTCCCAAAATACTTATAATGAAAAAAATTCTAAACGAAATCGTTACAAAATAACTCCATGTTTCAAAAGAGCACCTAATTTTTTATCTATTAAGGTTCCAAGAGGAGAATCCAAGGCCGCTCGACTTTGTAGGATAAATTTAAAACTCTACTTTGCCACTAAAACCTTCCTATGTCGACTTAATCTCGAGGCTTCTAATTTATTAAAGTCCACGAGTGACTCTCTAGTGACTAGACGCCGGGAGCAACTTCATTTGACTATTTTAAAAGATATTCTTTGATTTTAGCTAAATCAATATTTTATAATATTAAAGTTGTATATTACAAAGTCTTAAAGAGGGAAATGAGTAACCATTTCATATTACTGTTTACGAATCATATTGTTAAGATGATAACTCCATAACAAGAATTATGTCTCATTTTAAAAGTTGAATATTAATGTTTACAAGTAATTTATTATTTAATTTTATAAGCGATAGGTGTTGGTTTAGGAAGATAGTAAAGGAATTTTGAAATGAGGTAAGAATGTAGAAACTCTTTCCCTAAATAGATCAATTATGTATACTTTGTTAGGCAGTGAGGATGGTAGATGTCCATCGCAGGAAGACTCCATCTTAAGTTGGAGGTTCTCTGTGGAGTAAAATTAAATGTTATTTCCACGACTACCAACGACTAAGATCGTCTTACTCTGACTTTAAATGTTAAACAACCCAACAATCAATGATTTTGGCAGAGTATGTTTGAATTCAACTCAAGGGATAGTTTTGAAGTATTAATTTCAAAATATTTAAAATATTAATTATAAAAATATTTTGAAGTAATTCAAAGTTATGACTATATATATTCCAAAAATATTATAATTATGAAAAGATTTTCATTTCTTAAATATTATGTGACTATTATTTCTTTCTATACTTCCACCTCATGCCACAACAGTGTCCCGGATACGAATTTTATATTAGCACCAAAGTTCTATCTAATGATAAAATTTTGATGGTTAATATATTATTCATGACCAACACTCTCCTTTTTTTGAGTTTGGGAGCAATATGGGGTTTTCTTTTTTCAACCATCTATATTTTGAAAAATTTGTGAATATGGGGAGCAAGATGGGTTAATGAAGGAAATAACTTCCTTTTGTGAGAATATCAATAAAAACAAAATTTTACAGAAGCTGTAAAACTTTTGCTTTTATCAACATGTTGTCGAACTGAGGTATGTTTAACAGAATTGTCGAACTGTAAAAAAAATAATGAAATATTGGGCATATTTGCATGCCGTCGTGTTGATGGTTTACTTTTTTTATTTGTTCTTTAATCTTTTTTCTTTTAAAAACCGGATGTTGATGACAGGGACACATGTACAGGAAAAAAACACTCCAATTTCTAATAAGTCAAGCAAAATAACTTTAAAATTATAGCTTTCTTTGTGATGGCGTTTAGGTGCCTGCCAGTTTCACATCTTAGATGTTGAAGAAGAAATTTCAAAGGAGCTTTTTATCGTTGGAACCGCATCATCGTAATATATGTCATGTCATATTTTATCTATAAAATGTAGGTATGAACGATTCGGGACATTTATTGGTCGAAGTGGGGTACCCAAATTCCTAATTTTCTACTGATAGAAAAGCATCGATTCAGCACGCAAATGGGTTTTGACTTAAACTGCTTTCCAGGAAAGTTCATGTTTCTTGTCGATCACTTTCTTTTACTGGGGGCCACGGACCATATCATGTAACGCGACGAAACACTATGTGGAAATGTCACGAGAGATGGGCGACAGCGTACTTATTTCTAACTGACCAAAGATATGACACAAGGGAGATAGACATCATGCACTATGTACACTACAGCCTCCACGCTTGGAAAAAAAAACTTATTAAGTGTTGTTCTTGCCGTGATTATATAACGAGATAAAGTGCGACGATTAGATGGGCATAACCTCATTGTTTAGTTATACAATTTATCTCATATTAGTCGTATAAGGTATTGATATCTTATATATACGTTAATGGGAAAGTCTTATTTATTAAGTTAACTTTTAAAATAAGAGAAGTATTTGACACCTATTATAATATATTTTTAGAAGCCCAAAAAATTTAATAGTAGTATCAGAGTCTAAAGGTACTTAACAAGATAAGGATACTTAATAAATGATATCAGAATTGGAAAATATATTTGCCTACACAGATTGCCAGAATCTCTTTTGTGAATTCCGCATGATTTAAAATAAATTTATCATACTATAATTATTTTGAAGACGCCCGATATGCGAAGGAGAATTATTGAGTTTATCTCATATCGGTTATAAAAAGTGTTAGTGTCTCGTATATAGGCTAATAAGAAAGTCTTTTAAATTAACTTTTAAATTAAAAAAGATTATTAACACCTATTAAAAGTAGCTTTTTTTAACCCAAAAGGCCCAACACTAATTACGGTAAATAATCGTGTGGCCCTATAATGATCACGTGCCATCTTACCTTATGCTTATAACTATTGTTGTATTTTTAACTTCTTGTATTGTGGGGGGTTTTCTCCCAAAGTCTTAGCTACGGGAAAATTTGTCAGATTTTCTTTGGAATTTAATCACTTTTGTCTTATTCACATAGCCCACACTAACCTTGCATGAGCATCCATTTTTCTTCCCACGACTTGTGTTTACTATTTTCCATCTTCTGTACGCTCAGTAGATATCCACTTAGGTCTTTCATCTTATAACACTTAAATGGTTAGGTCCAACCAATGCTCCACAGTCCATGTCCATGTTAAGCAATCATGAGTTATTTCACGAGGTTTAATATTTTGAACCCATTTGGGTTTAAATTGAAGTGGCTGTTATAATTTCAGTATCAGAGTTATTCCAGATGAGTAGATCCAAGTCTACATCTGCAGGTACTTTTTTATATTTTCTCATAATTTCATATATGTGCTCAGTTTAATAGTTCAGCCATGATAACTCAGTGCTTTGCATTCCACAATTGCATGTACTTTGTCAAGCCATACTTGAACCTTCACTTTAATCCATATTTTTCTTCTTTGATTTGATTATTTAAGATTTCTCCAAATATTTTCTGCACATGATAAACAAACTAATATCTTTCTCATTCTTTTTGTAGACACTTAAAATCTATTTAATCATAATTTTCATCTCAACAATATAAGTTAAAATTTTCATCATTAAAACAATAACGAACATGGCAAAATTCCTCAGCCATGAAATTTTGCTGAGCCTCACAAGATCATTAGCTCACTTGCCAAAATCTTTTACAAACTCTTTTTAACGGGAACGTGAAGACCCTGGGAGTTTACAAGATATTTTGTCGACAACATAATTTTTAGGGCTTGTAAATTCCAAGAGATGCTTAAAATGCACTTCCCAATGTCATATTTATAACCCAAGAAGTCTTACCTAAGAATCATTGCGGTTATGCTTTTGAATTTGTCGCATCATACTTTCTAATAGTTGCTGATCGATCTATCGATTATCTATCAATCATCCTTTGGGTATCATTTAGCAACCGAACGATATGCTAATTGCCATGTGCACTCAACAATTTCTTTCCAACCTCCTGCCTATCCACAATCAACTTTCAATTTGTTCTCCTGCTTAGTCGAGTGCCGATTGATCTACCAATTGTCGGCTAAACTTGCATTTCTTTCATGATTTGCCACGTTGAAATGTTCACAAATGAGTTTGAAATCTTGTCTTAGAGAATTTAATGAGTTGAATCATCAAAACCTTACGCTCAACGGATATTTATGCACATCCCCACTAATATATTTAAAATCATATTTAAGTAGGTCCTTGACGTGGGGTCTGACAATTCACTTGCTTCTAAGAAATTACATCCTCAAACTACTTGCTTAGTGCGGATGAGGGTATTTATAACCAATAGAGAGGGAACTCCTTCCCAAAAGGTAAAACAAGTGTTGACTTAATCATCATCTTCTGACTATGCTCTCCGATTTTATTCTTTTGTCCCCTCCTTGTCTGTTCACGTCTTGTAGAGTTAATGGAGTTGTCTCATGGCATTCAAATTGTCCTAATTAGAGTAGCATGCCAAGCTCAGTGGCAGAGACTTCTTCTAACTTCCTTCCTCCTAGTGCATGTGAATTACTCCCTTAATCACTAACATTAGGTGTAGATGTTTCTTTCTTGGTTGACAATGCGACCATGCAAAGGCTTCTAAGCGAGGACTTGGGTAGATTAGGTGGATCTGTCCAGTGGTGGGGAACAGGTGTAGAAATATGCAGACCTTTATATCTGATCAAAAGTATGTGCAAAGGGCTGCAAGTCTGATTGTGTGCTGTGGAGGTCTGACCATACTAGGAAGTCTTCCAAAGTGGTCCATTCGAACTTATTGAAGGATTAGTTCTGTAATACCCCATTTTTCGTTCTCAGGGTGGACCAAAGTGTTAGGTTATAATTCGGAAGTTATTTGGTGGATTACTAACGTACAAATCTTACGAAAGTGGATCTCAACTTTTAAGGAGGCTTAAAACGAACAATCATACTGGATTCCATTTCATGCATGTTTAATCATACTATATAGGAAGGCTTACATAAGCTTAAGGCTCCTAGCTAGAGAACTCCTAGTCACTGGAGAGGCAACACCTCATCAACAACTAAGAGAATGACTTTACATATGTGAATGATTACTCCGAACTAAAGAAGAGGCACACCCTCGTTACAATTAAGAGGTTGGATGGTGTGGCATGCTCTAATTCTTAATCTTAGTTCAAGTGATTAGATTACACATTGTAATTACTTGATGCGTATGATTTACATTAATATAATTATTGAGTTGTGGTTACTTGCTCCACGTACTTGCGAAATGGAAAATAAACACAAAGAGCATCATCAAGTGTCAGGGCAGCATACCTTAATACTTGGTCTTCACATTTATCTTCATGAGGTATGAACATTACGCTCTTCCATCCATGTTTCTTAAACACCCAGATAGCTTTACCCAAATAAGTTTAGTGTACCTTTAAGTGCTCCTTGTCATGTTTTGCGACTTTGAGGCTTGTACACCCTATAGACGATTGTTAGAGTACCCCAAACTATAACTGCTCCATCGTAAAACTGTGTAGATATCATAAAACTTCCAAAAGACTCATTGGGTAGTAAGAAAGGATAACATCATTTTATAAAAGGTTCAGCTCGCATGTTTAGCAATAAACATAACATACTTAGGAAGCTTTCACACTCATATCCCATCATATATCACCTCAGCACGATTCCTAGGTGGCTTGGAACCAAAGCACCACACTTTTAAAAAATGCACTCTATTCGCAATACCCTATAAAAATTGCACTACTTTGGGAAATAAAGAGGTATTAGTGCAATCCACACCACTCACTCTGTTAATCGTGAAATTCATAAAAATATGCGTACTTATATAATAGGCTTATGGAGTGGCTTTTATCATACGTTTCTAGATCTTCATTTCAAAAAGTAAAAAGATATCTCATCTTTGTATTTTTATTAAACTTACAGGAAAACTACATTAAATAGCCTGACATCAAAGGGATCCGACAAAATTCTATTGGCGTCTTCCTATCGTCTAATACTAGGTTAAATCTCTCAAGGAGTCCTACAAGCTTGGATGGGTTGAGCACCTTGTGCTAACCGGTGGGTTGAGCGCCTTGTGCTAACTCGGTGAGCTTACTTCATGTATGCTAACAAGTGAAAAGGAGAAGCCCTAATCACTTGTTGATCACATGGACTCAAAACAAGGCAAAGCCCTGACATATGCACGTAACATAAAGCACATAATCAACTTAATTACTTGATTAATTTAGTGTTTAACTTCATTAGGTACCCCTCAATTAATGTTTAGGGTTTCATGTACCCTTATTGACTTATCTCAATTCTAGGTTTTTATCGAACGGCTGAATTGAAGAATTTTTTGGACTGAACAAACGATGTCCAAATTACCAAAACATGGCCCAGTGGGCATTGACATCTAAGGCTTATGTGGAATTTTTATCATGGTTTACTCATGGGCCAATAATGGTGAACGAAGCTCACTAAGGTTGGACCTAAGGTGTTGGGAACAACATTCCTGGGCTACGTACTAATTTTGCTTGGAGACGCCAAATGGTTCTAGGTAAGTGGTCATAGTTTGCGAACACCTTGGTCATAGTTAGCCAACCACTTGGTACAAACACCAAGTGGTTGGGCCTAAGTGGGCTCGGCAATATAGGGTATTGGATGGGACATTTCTGGAGCTGGAGTGTTCTAATTGGTTTAGGAAATTGGTAATTCATGGTATACTAACCCATTATTGTGGAAATTGTGGAAATTCTACTATTGAAATTGTGGAAATAATTTCATTCAAAATCGATCACCAATTTCCCATTATTTCATATTTTACATTAGGGCCAAGGGAACTAAGGTTTCACCCTTCATTCCTTCACAGTTTAGACAAAGGAGACAACACAAATGATTTTTAGTAAATCCCAAACTTAGCATGTTTATTTTAGACATTTATGAAGTCAACATATAATTTTCAAATATTTTATTAACATCTTAAAGGTTGCTCACTAGTGAGTCCAAACTCAGATCATATCAGCAACATCACACAGAACAGCATGCATCACACAAAATTATGGGTTTTGTTCATACTCATTGCGCGGTTGAATTAGGCTAAGTATTTTTTATGCAATATTCAACATTCCTAGAAACAAAAATATGCAAGTATGGAAGCAACAGCGAACTAAATCAGGGACTAAAAATTGGATAATGTGGCGGCATGGTCACAAGAACCATGAGAGCTGCCGACTTTTGCCAATTTTGCCCCCATATCATGCATTTATACATCAAAAAGAAACATCATAATAGAAAACTTGTAGATCTACGTGTTGGGAGTCCAAAAAAACCTTAAACATGTAAAGCGGAGATCAACACAACATGATATAATTTTTATAGTGAAACAGTAGTAGTAGTAGTGCACTAGAAAATGCTTAATGATTTATTTATGCACTCAAATGACATGATCTCAAGTTCAATAGACTCATGACAAAGAGTTCTATATGAATAAAATACAAGAGAAAAGCCAAAACAGACAAGCATGGACAACAACAAACAAAAGCAAAGATCAGTAAAGGTGTAAGCTTTACCTCCTAGGGGACCAATGGGAGGTTTCTTGGGGACTTCCTTCTTCAAGACTTACGACCCTAGGTGGTTAGGCTTGACTAGGAGGGGCTTGGAGAGGTGAAGAAAGCATGGAGATGAAGAGGGAAAGTCGAGGACGATTGGAGGAGATTCGGAAAACAGTGAATAGGGAAAGGCGAAGGGGTTTAAAGAAAATGGGGAAACTCTCAACCACCAAGGCATGGCTTGGTGATTTCATAGTTAAGGTGTCACACCTAAGGAAGTATGGGTGTCAAACTTGATGAGGTATGAGTTGGCCGAAAACACATAACTTAGGGTTTTCACCATAAAGTACCGAGACGACCTTAGAAACTGTGCTGCATGTTAAACACATAAAATCCAGTTCACACTTGAGAACCAAACTGGAATGTCACTAGTCCCAGTCAGGCCGGCTAACCTGAACCCAACCCTAAGGATCTACTATCGATGTATCGAGATGGAAGATGCCAGTTGCTATGTATGGATGAATGCCTAGATCCCTAACATGCTACTATATGGAGGACATGACAACCCATTTTCATACCAAAAAGATTTCGATAAAAATTGATAAAAGTTCATAAAAAAACACAAACTAAGTTTCCCCTAAAAGTGCAATTAAGGTCCATCCTGTTAAATCAGCATGTGTATACGTGTGTGTGTGTGTGTACGTGTGTCTATATATATATTTCACGTATTGATGTTCGTACAAAATCTAATCTGCTGTATAATTTATTCTAAATCTTTGGTTTAGACCCATCTGAGTATTCTAATTACTTTTCACATCACATGAATTTAATTGTCGTACCTTATTACATCACATCATGCTCAATATAATGACAATATAAACTAAACATTAACATTTTATCGTCTGACACGTTTGTGTGCAAGAGATGTCACTGCTCTTCTGTTCAGGCTGGCTCATCCTACTCTTGATCATCACCGGCATATAGTATAAAAGTATGTCAGTAACGAGTCTTACTGGTCCAAAAATATAACTCATTTCAAATTAGCAATGAGAGCAAACTCTCATATGAAAGAAAGCATTTTTGTGAAATCTTTGAAGGGCATCCACTGAACTGAAATCATCTTTAAGTGAACCTATCTACTGTTATTAATGCCACAACATATTCTCATTTCACTTTCTTGTCCCTTGGGACTACGGTCATATCCCAAGCCCTTTTTCTTACTTCCATACCTACTCGCATAGCACGGTTGTTGGTTCCGGCTTATGACTTGCACATATGCCACTTGCGTAACATGGTTGTTAGCAGCTTCAATTGACACATGATGCTCGCAAAACATGGTTGTCAGTTATGGCTTAAGTTTGGCACATGCCACTTATGTATCATGGTTGTTAGCAACTTCTACAAGCACATACGATTGTTGGTATTTTCGGCTTACAACTGGCACATGCCACTTGCATAGCATGGTTGTCAGTGGCTTCGACTAGCACATGCCTATTGGCATAGCATGGTTGTCGGTTCTGGCTTACGACTAGCCTACACCACTTGCGTAGCAAGGTTGTCGGCGGCTTCGACTGACACATATGGTTGTCGGTATTTTCGGCTTATGACTGGCACATGCCACTTGCGTAGCATGGTTGTCGGCAGCTTCAACTGGCACATGTGCTCGCATACATGGTTGTCGGTATTTCCAACTTATGTCTAGCATATGCTACTTGCATAGCATGGTTGTTAGCCGCTGTAACAACCTGGCCCAAAGTGCAATGTAATGGGCCTAAATCATTTCTTTAAAATGGCTAACCGAAGTTAAAGATCTATAGTCCATTCCCACTTATAAATAAAATCTTCTCCCAGTAAGTATTATATTTGACTAAGTTGAGGGATCTCAAAATACACCTACCTTAGGAAATTTCATCCCCAAAATTCCTACACTTAGCCCGTTGCTAGCCACAATCCTAGACCTTCTATGTCCCGTGACCCATGACCTTCTATGGCTCGTGTCCAAGAGCCTAGCCAACGTCTGTAATCCATCCCATCATCTAACACGGAACCAACTTAGCTTTGATACTATTTGTAACGGCTAGGCCTAATGTGCAAAATAATGGGCCTAAATCATTTCTTTAAAATGATTAACCAAAGTTAAAGATCTATAGTCCATTCCCACTTATAAACATGATCTTCTCTAAGTAGGTATTAGATGTGGGACTTAAGTTGAGGGATCTCACAATCCACCCACATTAGGTAATTTCGTCCCCGAAATTCCTACACTTGGCCCGTTGTGAGCCCAAACCCACGACTTTCCATAACCCGTGACCCATGGCATTCCATGGCCCGTGACCGAGAGCCTAGCCAACGTCTGTAGTCCAACCCACCATCTAACTTGGAACCAAGTTGCTTTGATACTATTTGTAACGACCCGGCCCAAAGTTCAACGTAATGGGCCTAAGATATTTCTTTAAAATAGTTAACCAAAGTTAAATATCTATAATCCATTCCTACTTAAAAATATGAACTTCTCCTAATAGGTATTAGATGTGGGATTAAGTTGAGGGATCTCACAATTCACCCACCTCTGGAAATTTTGTGCTCGAAATTTCGTGTTCAAAATTCATATACTTGACCCGTTGCTAGCTCCAACCCATGACCTTCCATGGCCCGTGACCAAGAGCTTAGCCAGCATTTATAGTTCAGCCAACCATCTAATATAAAACTAGATTGCTCTGATACCATTTGTAACGACTAGGCCAAAAATGCAACGTAATGGGCCTAAGTCACTTCTTTACAATGGTTAACCGAAGTTAAAGATCTATAGTCCATTTTTAATCCTACTTATAAACTGGATCTTCTCCCAGTAGGTATTAGATGTGAGACTAAGTTAAAGGATCTCACAATCCACCCACCTTAGGATATTTCGTCTCCGAAATTCCTACACTTGACCTATTGTTAGCCCTAACCCACGACCTTCCATGACCCGTGACTGAGAACCTAACCAACCTGCATAGTCTAGCCCACCATCTAACACGGAACTAGGTTGCTCTGACACCATTTGTAACAACCTGGCCTAAAGTGCAAAATAATGGACTAAGTTATTTCTTTAAAGGGGTTAACTAAAGTTAAAGATTTATATTCCATTCTCAGTTATGAATAAGATCTTCATCCAATAGGTATTAGATGTGAGACTAAGTTGATGGATCTCACAATGGCTTCGACTGGCACATGCCTGCTCGTGTGGTATGGTTTAAAAATGCGAAAACTACATATATATTGGTCTGGGTAGGGATTTATACAATAGGCTAGAAGGCAACTTGTGGTGGATCTTATTTTTTAAAACATACTCAAGGGGTCTCATCCTCGAGGGTTATTAATCTGGAAAATTATTTGACTAAATGGCTTAAACTAAGTGGGATCTAATAAAACACCACCCTACTCGTCTTACAATCTGTAAAAGTAAATCACGATAGAATAGAGCAATTAATCAGGGTGAGTCCTAAACAGACTTGATAGAAGTTCCAAATGTGTCTTAGTGCCCAACGGTGAGCTCCTACTCCATTCCTAATTGTCAGTCATGCGGTGATGGCAACAAGTTGGAGGAAGTTGGTGAGAAGGATGGTGAAGGTTGAATGGTGACAGTATTAGAAGTGTGGAATATATAGACGTCTAGGGGAAGTAAACGAATGGTCGGTGAGAAAAATAAATAGTCAGTTGAGAAAAATGAATGGCCGGTGAGAAAACTGAATGCATGTCTTGTAATTAAAACTTGTCTCGACACTAAAAATAACAATCGAACTGATCAGCTCATACTATAAACCCTTATTCGAATAACGTGTTTTATAGCAGGTCCCATAGGGCTTAGCACGATTCAAAAGGGGTTCTAAACACATGACAAAAAATATAAACTCACAAAATATACGGTCCTAAACCCATCTGAACTCATGTAAGAAAAGCCAAAAAATAAGAGCGCAGACGGCTTAGTACCCAACAGGGCAGTATCAAACACCAGTGGAAACTAAGGTCATGGCTCGTACATACATACCATACATAGACACACAGCCAAAAGGGCTGGGTAAATAACTCGATTCGGGTCATCACTGAACCGAAGCTAAAACCATCATGCAAAAAGCCCAGATTTTACAACCTCCCTCACTTAGAAAGATTTCATTCCTGGAATTCAACTTAAGTGGTCATAAATAGCACAGCTACGGGCCATGATCATACCATACAGATGGCTATACGCACACATTCAGTGCAGGGAGTTGCCGTAATATCTAGTTGTGAATCATTGGTAAGGAAACATGCTGCTATCAAGATGCTTGTTGTTGGTGTTTACATTGCTTACCATACTACTTATTAAACGTACCGCTGACAAGGTATCCCCTTGTTTCTTCCCTCCACCAACTATGGTGATGTTTTTTTTACTATCCGTACGCCGCCATCATGGCTCCACCATCGATGCCATGGCGACCGGCCTACTTGCCACCCTATGGGCTACCAGGCCCGATCAGCTCCGACATTCAATGCTTTCTAGTTGCAAGAATTCGAGGGCCAAAGTGCTCATCTTGCTCATGGCCACCATTGATGCACTGCCACTCTTCTGATCATTTGATACTGATCTCCGCTGCCACCGCGGTTGGGATCGCCACTAATGATCTCCTATCATTTTCCAGCAGCTACCTTTTTGGGGCCAACTTCAGCCAACCAGAGCTCCAATCGCAGTGCCGACCACCCTGTCATCTTCACCGTCGAGAGCTCTACCGATACAGGCCACCAGCAGGCCATGGAGTGTTGCCGACCACCAGAACTAACTCGATCTCACAGTTATCACCGGCAAACCTCTTCATGGCTTGATTCCAATCACCGTCGACTGCCATCCAGATCATTGTCGCCGCCGACTAATTCACCACCTTCCGCTCAACCGTTCTTGACCATCTCCACTGTCCGTTGTGAGGAAATTCACTTTGGCACACCACATGCACTCAGGTTCGATTGGGTGGGCTGCTCAAACATTGTCACTGACTATCCAACCAGACCCGAGCCATTTATCTGACCGAACGCACCAAGTTTGTTCAACTTGGATTCAACCATTTCGACTCCATTTTCGACGGTTTTTTAACGGTTCATGATGAATTATAAATGCCTGATAGATTTGAGCATGCATGTAACTTTTGGTGATATGTTTTATTTTTTGGTTTATTGATAATTTTAATGTATATTCTAATCATTGATTGAAATTTGTGCACATTAAATGGTTTAGTGACTATTTTAAATCCTAAAATTTTTTGTAGACTTATGATTATTTGCTAAGTATTGTTCAATGCTCAAATTACTATTCTAAATGTATTTCTTATTTACTGTATTATTCATATTTTATAGAAATGTTTGCCACATATAACATGTATATTATTATTTATTTAGCGCATATTTGCATAACTCTATTTATGAATAATTTAGAATATCCTAAATTGTTTTGAAGTGTATACTATTTATTAGACTTGCATTTTTTTGAGTTTATGGGTTTGACTAAAAAATTATTTTCTCGGCTTTAATTATTTTAGGTGATTGATTGTAGATTACCTATGAGTTTTACCATCTATTTGATTTAGTATATAACCGAATGGTGACTATTTTGGTCGGTTTGACTAAGTTGATCGATTTGACTGATGGATTCTTTTGATTGTTTTAACCGTTAGCTATTTGACTATTTGACTAATTGATTGTTTTAATCGAGTACTCTAGGCATGCGCCTTCAGTACCCTTGTAAGCCACAAATCTAGACATGGACTGTATAGCAATACCCGTAAACCTCTATATTTCTCTAGGTTTGAGGAACTCAAAGGTGGAGTTATTAGGATCCCTCATGAAAGGGACGCTCATCAATTCCAGAACCTGCTTTAATGAACGTAAGCCCTATCTCAAGATGTGGCCGTCGTTTTCCCTAGTCTCATATCTCATAGTAAACATAAAAACTACATATACATAGGTCTGGGTAGGGATTTTAATAAAATAGGTCCAAAGGCATCATGAGTTGACCTAAGTTTTGAAAACAAACTCGAGAGATCTCATCTTTGATGGTTATGAATCTGGAAATACAATCAGCTAAATACCCCATGTGGAGTGAGATACAATCAATCCACCACTTGATATGTCCGTTTATCTATTAAAACAAAACATGATAGAATGAGACAATAAGTCGAGAGAAAGTTCTAAACAGACCTGATTGAAGCTCCAATCGTAGTTGTGCACCTCGGCGGCAAGCTCCTACTCCATACCTGTGTCTCAAAGCTCGAATTCGGCATTCAGTTGTATGTGAAGTTTGATCGGGTTAGATTGGGTGAGTTTGGCGGAAGATCTGGCGAATTCCAATGAATTTGGCTATTCGTCGATTTTTTAGTGGCTTTTGGATGATTTTCAGCGATTATTTAAAGTGGCGGCTACCGGCGGGATGGTAGTGGTATGGAGTACCGTTGGCATCGGCTCGGCGAGTTTGATGTGTCTACGATGTCCATGCGGTAGGCGGAGGTAGTGAGTCGTCGGAAATGAGCAAAATAAGGGTAATCGGCAGTGGGATGAAGAAATCCGGCAGGGATGGACAGCGTCGGGCTCCAGTCTAGTAAGAGAAAGTTATGGGAGGGTCGGCGACATTGAGTGGAGACTAGACTACGGTGGCGATAGTCACAGGCGATGGGATTGGTGACGGGAGTGAGACAATTGGGAGCGACATACCGTCTAGTTAGCTAATGTTAAACTTTGACTCGAGTCACAAATTTTACAAAAAATCATTAATTTTGGTTAACCACTTTTGAAGAGATAAATTAGGCCCAATGGTTTACATATTGGGTTGGGTCGTTAAAAGGATTCATCTTTTGAATCTCTTTGCCTTGACCTTCTTCGTTCAAGGAGGCTTCGAGTATTTGCATACCATAATTTGTAAAGCATGAAGATGCAGTGTATGCCTTTACTGTTATCAATCTCGTTGCATGAGACTTTCTGTGATCATACTACCCTAATTCAACATCTAGAATAAAAAGATTGATATGAAATCTCCAATTTATACTGAAAAGGTATGAAGTTGGACAAATTTGGAAACATTGGGAAAAAACTATGAAAAAGATAGGTGTTGTACATTGGGTGGTAAAAGAGTAGGGAGGTAGAATGCTTCTACTGACTTGAAGATCTGCCATCAGAGAGTTTTCTTTCTCTCTCTTAGGTCATGTGACAATTTGTCTTCCCTACGTTATGCTAAGAAGAGGAGATTAGTAACAAAGGACCTTAGACGATAGCTAGAAGATACGGTTGAAAGATTGACTATCTCAGTCGCGGCACTACTCCGGACACTCTCTCGCCTAAGATAAAATGAAACTTACCTCGGGGAGCAGTTTCTCATTCTATTTGCCCCAGGCATTGTTAGGTTCACTACTAAAACAAAGGGCAGTAGAGACTTCTATCCCTAGGCAACACTTCTATAGGCAGACCCTTCCTAATAGTCATGAATGTATTGTACTTGACCTTTATCTTTCAAACTCGGAGATTGGATGCATGGGGATTGAGAAAGGATGTATGTATTAAGATGTTCCCACCAGCTGCAAGTTACATGCCATTGTAGTTTCCTTTCACGAGTATTCTCAATTGGAGTTTTGACCTATTTTACTTTTGGGAGCTGTTGAGCTCAGCATTATTATTTAGTTACATTTTATTTTTGGACTAGTGATACTTGATAGGGACACATTTTATACATATGTAGGTGGTGTTTATAGAGTGCTACGAGCCGATAGTGGGGATGCTGATCACTTCATGTACACATACTTGATAGCAATGTTGTGTAATGTGTCTTTTGCTTATTTCCTTATCATACATTTATATTGATTTTGGGTATGATGTATCAAAACAAAGTTAATTTGGATTATCGGTGGATCTTACTATTATTCTTTTCATTTTTTGTTTGGTATTGGATCCCATGTTTGGGAATAATATTAGTTTTTTGTTCTATTTGGAGTATATATATGTGTACACACCTTCACTCATCAGATTACGTAATAGCACTTAGTGGTGATCTAGGTTGTTGCATGATATTTAAACTAACATTACCGATTCATGTTTACGACAATAAGTATCATTATATTGACGGGCAAGCATAAAATTCGGCTAGTGAGCAGGTGTGAGAAAAAAATTGTGTCCCACATTCTTTCCACATATTTTATCCTTACAAAGAGTGATTTCTTTGATGTGTGGTAAGAAAATAAGCCGACAATATATATTTTTTAATATTTTAAAATTTTAAAGCCGTACACGTGATTTCAGTGTCCCTTGGCTATCATTATTGGCAAAGAAAAATTAGCTCAATGATTTGAATTTTTATCATTCCAAATAAAATAAAAGATAAATCGCTGTCTTAGCGACACTGTTGATTGGCCGACTACTCTCCAATATCTGTCTCCTTAGATGTTGGCCCGTTCATATAGTACTATTAGGTGACATGGTCCTATCAGGACGCTGCCACCCCTTAGGGCAATATTGGAATTATAGGGGCCCTATTAATTTTAAAATTTATATAGGAGGGGCCAGAGGCGAATAAGTTTCCGCCATAGGTTGGAGTTTTTATTTTAGACAATTATGCAGATTTAGTTAATTATGGTCATAACCATGCGATAATAATATGCAAGAATTATCAAATATCTTCTTTCCAGGTAAGTTGCACCTGCACAAATCATTTTACTTAAACTAGGTAAGATGTTGAATAATGTACGACTTATATTATAGATAAATCAATTTTAATTTTATAAATAAACTCAAGTTGAATAATAAGATAAATTATATAATAATTTAATATTTAAAATATAAATTCTGATTGACTAAGACTTTAAAAATAAATTCTAATTAAAGAGAAGATCTATAATAATTTGATTGATTATTTTTTTGTTATATTTTAATTGATTATATCTCATACTTTTAATCTAAGCTCAACATTGAATTCACTTTTTACAAATAAGACTGTGCAAAGTGGATAAAGCCTCAAACACCGGCTATCTAGAAAATTCCAAGTTACTAGATATTTTATGTATCAACAAGATTGGTTCTTGACAAGCTTGGAACAAGGTTCTAAATGTTTTGGGCTTTTAACACATTAAATCCTTTCGCTCATTTAATATGTTCTGACAAGGTAATAGAGAATGAATACAGAAAGATAGAGAACACTAAAATTTAATGTGTAATGTAAAACCCGTGATTCGAGTCACAGGTTTTATAGTCGTTAGCCGATCGGTTCAGCCGTCGGTTCGAGTTGAGCATATTTCGGAACACGCGTACCGAGCCGATGCCGGTCGCGTGTATGTAGTATGAGGGTAATGTGTAGCGAGGATGTGGTGATAATGAGATGAATG
>JAVDBV010018141.1:2369-24057 GCA_032619315.1 Piper longum
GGAGAATAAGGAAAAGACTATTGTGAATTAGAAAGGACTTCAAAATGGTCGTCCATTTTTTATTTTTCCCACCACATAACAACCACATTTGAACTCTTTATGATTTTGTTTTAAAATTTTTATTATTTATTTATTTATTATTATTTTTTAATACTCTGGTTCAGCCTCACCTCACCTTGATACAAGCTGAGTGCCAGTAATTTAAAAATTGGTTCGGCTCAAGTTCGGATACACTAAATTTAATAAAATAATTGTCACATAAAATAACATTGTGCAATAGTAAAAATGAGTGGAAATTTTCCAAAGATTTATTATTAAAAAAATCTACAAAATTATAATATTTTCACAATCAATATAATATTTTTACACAAATAAATAAATGAGCTCCATGACCTGATGAGTCAATGGTTTTAAGAAAAGCTATGTGTTACGGTTATTGTCGGTTATCAGTTACTACCATGGATGCTGTCACGGGGCTTCCCTTAGGGTAGAATTTTTCTCCCTAAAAGACACCACGTGTAGCGTATTCCCCTCTTGGAAATACCAGCCAACCTCAAGTACGCAATGAAAACAGTCACTGCGATCCTGAAAACAGCAACACCAACATATCACCACCGAATTGCCGGTTGCAACCCGAACTGCCTAGTGCGCCCAACAGGCTATCGGCTACAGGTAAACAGCAATATAACACAACCAGCACACGCACACATGATACTGGTAAATACCCAACTGAGTACCGCTACGCCAAGTAAATTTCGAGCACACCCGACACCACAATACCGCTACCCAACACATGATATGTCGAGTTCTCAGAATCCCTCCGAACTCAACCAAGCAACCAACCCGATGTCGACTCTGGTCTATTACGGAACCTCGATTCCAACCTTTATTTCAATCAATGAACAAAGGAATACATAAACAATCACCGAGATGCTCCGACCACCTCTCTTGGACACGAAACCCTAGGGACAACCACCAAATCCTAGTCTCGTCTCGTCCCATGGACTAGACCTATGACAGTTCTCACCCACCAATGAGAGCCTATGTCCTCATCAGAAGGTTAAGTCCCTCCCAGTACTTCCTGATCCTCATCTCGAATTGCCATAAGTCCTTCTCACGCTCCCAGCTAGCCTAACTTCTCGGTTCCCCTCTCCACTTTATAAGATACTCCGTCCTCTCATATGTAGCACCTCGGCCGACTCTTCTGTGCTGCAAAATTTTCCCTACCTTCTTCTCATACTGTTTCCGGACAGTTGGTGGAGCTCTCTTCGGACGGGTTCTCCTCGGATTGTCCATGAACATTGCTCAGGCCCGACGGACAACTCGGACAATGACTCGATCAGACAAGTTTTGTCTGAAAAAATATCGAACGATTGCAGACAATAGCTTGTCTAATATCCATCCGATCGATGCTCACCCCTTGCGCCTCGTGGCATGTAACTAGGTTTTTTTAAAAAACTACCTGCCCCGCTTTTCTTCCCCATTTCTTCTCCTTTTCAAACATGCCATTTAGCATATTAGGATACCCCAAGTTTAAGTAACCGGATCCCAGGACACTCCAACATCTATTGATATTTTAATTGCGTAAGTTTAAGCCTGGATGATGTTCTTAATATACTGACATCACACTTATCACTCAACACATGGCTTATTAATTTGTTCAGTTTATTGCATGATATCAGAATTCACGTGCGAGTCCGATTATCAGATTAGATCAGATCAGTATGAGTTTATTTAATTTCATGTTGCATATCGTGGAGCCTTACTGCATGTAGGACTGTTCATGCATTGTACACATTCATTGCATAGGAGTGTGTAGCTGTCAACATTGCGAGGCCGCTTAGAGTTGGGCTTGCCATGGTAGGATGAGGAGTTCTTCTCAGATCCGTTTGGATCTCTTCATGTTGATCTTTTGTTTGGCTCACGTGATTTGATTTATATGATAGAATATAGTTTGTGGCGTTTATTAGATCTCACTTCCTACGGGCTTGATGAATTTTTAAAAGATTATAAGATTCACTTCAAAGTCACACTTAATGTTATATGGCATGTCCATGCCCAAACTTGATATACGTATTATATTTTTTTATTTTAACTTACACGCGAGATAGATAGGATGTATGGCGTCACCGAGAGGCCCGGTCGGTACCACATGGGGTGCTCGGTGACGATCTTATATATATATGATACCATACTACTATATACATGTACTATATATTTTAGCATTATTTGGCTTGTTGCCTGCGTCGAATATATCTAGACCATGCAATACTACAGTGATTATTAATTAGGCCTTGTTAGCCATATTACATGCATGTTATGAGATATTATCCTGTCCATGTATATGGAATATCAGTGATTATGATTAGGCCTCATTGGCCACTTGTTATGATCTGTGTTGTGGAGAAGTTATTATTTCATTTCAGTTTTTTGTGGATGACTATTTTATCTATTTGTGAGTACTGAGATTTTTTCCTCTTAGTTATTTAAGACTAGATGACACCCATTACTGATACATTTTCTTAATATTATGTAGGTGAGCAGGCTTGACATTGGCTAGTATAGGTGTGCAGATCACGAGGACTCTTGTGGATACTGGGCCAGTCAACGTGTTGTGGATTTTCGGCTATTTGTGTTGTGTCCTTTGGAGACTTTGTCATCTGCTGGATATGTATGACTTATTTGTATTGATTTGAGGTTATGAATTATGTGTTATGATGCTTGATATGTATGACTTATTTGTATTGATTTGAAGTTATGAATTATGTGTTGTGATAATATGGTCATGTGGCCTTGAGACTTGTGATGTGATTCATATTAGCATATGCCTCGTGATATGATATTATTACTCGTTATTGTTTTTTTTTTACCTAATTGTATTTTCTCTTTTTTTTGTAAACTGAATACTCTAGGGTACGCAAGTCTAACTTATTTTGTACATGTTACTCCAAGCCTCAAAGCCTGAGAGTGCTGAAACTGATAGTAAAAAAACATCCATATATGCAAAACCATATTACTTGTTTGAGTAAATAGAACAAAAAAGAAACATAGAGGTTAGAGAAGCTTCTGTGATTATTTTATTTGAAGGAGAAAGGTTTATATGAAGATCAGATGAGCCCACAACCTAATAAACATAAAATTTATTTTAAATGTATTATGAAAATAATCTAAAAAATATGGCATAACACTTAAGAAATATTTCTATGAATGTTAAATGACAATAATTATTTAGTTTCTTTTATAAATTTGACTCATCTAAAACATCATATTTGTAAGTGTCATGCAATGCGCATTAAAAGGTTCCATCTTTGGATGCCTTGAATGATTATATTTTTTTTGTTAGTTTTCTATTTTAATAGGTTATAAATTAATATTCCACAATTTATCCATTCTATTCGATTTCTTTGTTGGCCAAATTAAGGTGTTACAACAACCATACCCACTATACCATCAAGTATAACCACAAAATTCTATCACATGTACGATATGTTTTTTTAGGCTAATAATTGAACTCCAAGCAAACAAATTTTTAAAAAGATTTTGTAAGTTTCTTCAACTCGATTTGTTTTTAATCTAAAAAAATCCCAGTTGAAAACAAGGCATTTCTTTTACAAAAAAATGAACCAAGTATTATTAAACAAAAAAGAAAAAGAAAGGTGGTAGGAGTGGACAAAGAGCTCCGAATCCGAATCCTCCAGTCCGCCGATCCTTTTTGGCTTCTCAGATTCCTTCCCTTCTTCCTTCCTTCCCACCTCCGATATCTCCTCCAATCCGCCGTCACCAAGGGCTGGTGGTGGGCCGGAGGGGGTAGCCGCGCCGTTGGGCTTCACTGGCCAGCTAAAAAGATCCGATCTTTACAGCTCCCTGTTTGAGAGAGCCCCAGAGGAGGATGTCAACGCCGGCGAGGAAGAGGCTAATGAGGGATTTCAAGCGACTGCAGCAAGATCCGCCGGCGGGCATCAGCGGGGCGCCCCAGGACAATAATATCATGCTCTGGAATGCTGTTATCTTTGGGTGGGTGGCAGTTTTTTTTTTAATTTAGTTTCGTGCTTTTTTGCATCTTTGATTGCGTGGAAGTTTGTGTTTTCTTGATTTTGGTTGATGGGCTTTTGTTGTTTTTTTGATTTGCAGGCCTGATGATACTGCTTGGGATGGTGGTAATGATTTTTTTTTTATCATTTGGTTGTTAGATTATTATCATGAGAACTTGCATGTTATGCTGAGTAAAGTTGACATTGTTGAATTTTCTGGATTGTCGGAAAAACTAGAGCTTGGGATAGTGTTAATGTGCTTTGTGTGTGTGTGTGTGTGTGTGTGTGTGTGTGTGTGTGTGTGTGTGTGTGTGTGTGTGTGTGATCATTTTATTGTTGTTAGATTATTCTGCAAATTTGCTGGTTTTGTTGAGTTAGGTTAAAATTTTGGATTTTAATATTTTGGGAGGTGTGCATAGAAGGAAAAACTGGAGCTTGTTATTTTTCTTAGCTGGAAAAAGAGTTAACATGGGCATTTGATGGAGTCCTCTTGTTTGATCTGAGAGTTAAGAGGTTGAAATTCTTGCTGAGACATTGGAAAAATAAAGGGTGTCATCTTTTTTAGTGAAGAAGTTGCAGAAGGGAGGCTTTTACATTAATTTTGATTTTATACTCGTATCCTCAGAGGTACATGATTTTGGTTTCTTGTCTATGAAATTATCAATTATGTCAAGTAAGAAAAAGAGGAAAGTGTATAGAAGGTCGACTTTTCTCTCAACCAATTCAACTCTTCTGTATCCGAGCTAATTCAGAACATTTGAACCCGGCTTCCTTTGTTCTTCTTGGCTTTTGAATGCATATAATAGTCATTATCAGTTTGCCCTAGTGAACTACTTATTTTGAGAAATGGAAATTCAGACCTAATTCTCACTACTCAATTCTAATAAGTAATAATCACCATATTTCTCTTCTCTAATTGGTCAACTTATTACTGTATTTATTTATTGTTTTTCATTAATCTTCCAGGGACGTTTAAGTTGACTTTGCAATTTTCAGAGGACTATCCTAATAAACCTCCAACAGTACGATTTGTTTCACGGATGTTTCACCCAAATAGTAAGTAGCTGAAAATTATGCTTTAATTTCTCTAAGAAAAAATATCTGGAGTGATGCATGTTTATTACATTGATCACGGTGCATTAAACAGTTTATGCTGATGGAAGCATTTGCTTGGACATTTTGCAAAATCAATGGAGTCCAATATATGATGTTGCTGCCATATTGACATCCATTCAGGTCTGCTTTCTTTCTTTGTTCACAAAGTACAGACTAGCAATAATCTGGCCATTCACCAACCATCATAACTTCATATTGTAAATTTTATTTAATTACCAATGCTGGATAATTGTTGTTGAAGAAAAATCCATAAATCTGCATTCGTCTTCATATCATACATAGGGTGATTTTACACAGCAATTGAGGCCTCTAAAACTTTAAACACAGAGGCATAAAACCAGCCCCATCATTCATGGGTGATGTCACAAACTCACTAAAATATAATGCTTCATCTGACCGCATTCTTTAGGTAGGTAAGAATTTGAGACAGTTTTTTGGAGGCCACATTTGTATCTAGATCACTGCCTACAACGAACAAGAAGCAAAAGTATTTGACATAATATTTATGTTTCACCTATAGCCAAAATTGAACTGTGCCATCATTATGCTGAGTATAGTTTCGCAAAGCATACTTGAAAAAAGTTTTTGCCCTATGGCAACCATCAATTTCGTAGCCTTGTGAAATAAAAATAAAAACACCATCAATTTAGTACCAGCGACATCCGAGCAGAATGATTGCTGATTCTCTACTGTAAATAATCAATACATGAATGTTTGTCAATCTTCGCTATTAATAGTTGTCGGGATGAGTTATAAGTGGATGTTGATCTGCACAGTACTTCTTTCTGAGTTTCATTCATTTAAAATGCTATGTTTCTATGTTTCTTCAGTCCCTGTTATGTGATCCCAATCCAAATTCACCTGCAAATTCTGAGGCAGCTCGAATGTTTAGTGAGAACAAGAGGGAGTATAATCGAAGAGTGCGTGAGATTGTTGAACAGAGCTGGACTGCTGATTGACAACTATCTTCACTTCTGTTAAATAGAAAAATGTTTGCTGCCAAGCTTACAAATGGTAGTTTTAGTTGCTTTTTTCATTACATCATCTGCATGCATTATTTTACAAGACGGGAAATTTGTAAGCTCATCTTATATCTATATCTCAGGTACTTCTCCATCAACTGGATTCCTTTTCATGTAATAATATGTTATGTTGTCGTGTATGAAACTTTTACATTACATAAAAGGTTTACACCTACTGTTACTTGAGTACTCTTCAAGTCAGTTGTACTACGAGTCTATTTTGTGTGAAATGTAATTTTAGAATGGTCATCTTTGTATAGGTGCCATTGTATCAAAATCATCAATGTAGCTTCATTTATTTAGTTGAGTTATTTGGAGCATCTCAGATTGGGTGGTGTATGTCATAGAATTTTAGCAATAACATGATATGTATCCTTTTAGAAGGGTTGTACTCAGGGTTGATGATTACCGTAAGTTCACTATGCTTAGGAAATAGTTTGAATGTTCCGGACTTGTTTTCCAAGGAACTGCAAATAAAGCTGATAATTGAGCGAGTCAGTTAGTGACTATTTGTCGTTCTGTTCGGTTCGATTTTGAATTGAAACTCGATATTTAAATAGTCGAGTTTGAATTCAACTTAAACTCGAATCTTACGAGTTGAATTTAAGTAAAGAATGTTTGACTCGATTTGATTCGGTTATAACTTGAATTCGACTTAAAATTAATTCGTATTTATGAGTTGAATTTGAGTAAATAGTATTTGACTTAATTCGACTCAGTTATAATTCGAAGTCGACTTGAAATTAACTTGTATTTTGATTCAAATTTGACTCATAATTCAACAATTTGATTCGATATAATAATATAATAATATACATAATATCATTTATTTACTAAAAATATTTTTTTTAAATTATAAATAAATATTATTATTAACTATATACTAAATGAGGGGTATTTTATTTTTTATTATTTATTTTTTTATTAAATTTGGGTCGTCCTTATAATCGAACGATCTGGATTAAAATTTAAGACAAAATATTATTTATCCCCGCTAATAATAAATTTAATTATAACTAGTTATATTTATTTATATACAATATAATAATAATGTGATGTGATAGTTTAGATAGTAGGTCTTTACATTAATCATTTGGAGGTCATGGGCAGCCCTAACTGCAAATGGCATAATAACATGCAGACAAAAAGAGTTGAAGCTGCACTAATGAGTTCGAATTCCATACTTGCAAGTGAGGCTACCTTTAGGGTTTCAATTTTTTTCGTTTGTACTTGGTTTTGGTCCAAGATAAAGTACTACTTTGATTACGCTCGGGTTGTTTATAAACTAGTTTGCTCATTTATTACTCGATTATGTATTTCAAGTAGAGCTTGAGTAGAATATTCATTCGCGCAAGTTTGGCTTGTATGGTTCAAAGGCAAGTTTTATGGTAAGAACATTCGGTGCACAAGTGATAAAATTTTAAAAATACAAATTATTGATGGCATATATGCTATTAGTATTCAAAATAAAAACAAACGCACCAAATACAATATTAAAGTCAGGCCGAAAGCCAAACACTCTTGTTCAATTCCCATTTGTTTGTCGAGCTATTATTACCAAGGCAAAGATTTGTTCAACTTTTATGATAACGAGTACGAGTTCAAGCTAAACCGAATAGAATACAATTTTGCTCACAAACAAACTTGGTTTGATTACACTGCTAGGTCTGACAATGCATGAACATGGAAGGCTAATAGCATTCGTTTATGGAGCATTCGTTGCATTTGATAAACTTTGCAAAGTGCCATTAACCATTCTTGCCTCATAACAAAATGCTAAATGTGAATAATATCTCATTTTTGCACTTGCACTAATCACTTAATTCATGACAAGACATTTCCATCAACAAACTGCAAGTAAACCTGGTCCAAATCTAATCTACTGATGAGGGAACCTGGGAGAAGGTGCAATAGGAGAGTCCTCTGTACTTTGAGAATCTCTTCTCCAACAATCCTGTACTTGAGCCGCAAAATGTAAATTCCAAAGAACATCCTCAACTGAAGGCCTTTCATTCTCCCTCTCAGCCAAACACCGAAGGCATAGTTCCATGACAGTTCTCAATGATTCAGAGGAACAAGTTGTGGTAATTGCTGGATCAGTTGCTCTTCTTTGAGCTGCTTCATCAGCATTTATGCTTTGCTGCAACTGTACATAGAGTTGAAACTATTATCAGATCCATTAGAAGAAAAAAATATATAAAAAACTGTAGGTAGTGTTGAGCACCAATTTCCTCTACCTAGAACATTTAAACCCTAATGCTTTTGGCGGCTAATGTGAAGATTAAATTTGACATTCTGATATTAGTTATATTATACTTCAATAAATGAACATTGCATCATCTTGTTTTTCAATAAATCTCAAGCTTCACATTCCTGTAAGTAGGTTCTTGGAGAAATAATTGAATGAAAAAATTGAAACTATTCGAGCTATTTTAGGAGAAAAAGCAGACATGAGTAACAATGTCACATCTTACAAGTCATCTGCCTTCTTTCAACTACGAAAACTGTTCTGCAATTCCTACCTGAAGTTTTGCAGCAGAAATCTCAGGTTGTGAATTCATGGGTCGACCCGTGATTATTTCGAGCAATATTGAACCGAAATCATATACATCGTTCTTATCTGAGCAATGAACCCTACAATGAAGAGAGTGGAAGGGCAAATATCAGGCAAGGTATTTGGAAAATCGTATGCATTGTCAGAAACTTCACCATTTTCTGTTCAGAACCCCATTGTTAAACAATAAACATAGTGGCAACTAAAAATGTAAATGTTAATGGTATAGCTCATTTGAGGGCATATAATTGTTGTTCCACATCAGAACATGTTTCACATTACCTTTTTTGAGCATGATTTTCCTTGGAAGAATTTGAAAGAGAAGCAGTGCCCATCTGCAATGGTTTCAAGCAGATTTCAAATTAGATCAATGTTTGGAAAAAGGAACAAGAATGAGTAAGATTGCTTGCCTCAGATCTCATGGTCTCTTCCCCCAAGGGCAACTTGTAGCTACCAATTTTGGGGGCTAGGTTTTGATCGAGAAGGATGTTTGTGGATTTAAGATTGTTTGCAAAATTTCCGGGTACAAATCCTGTGTGCAGAAATTGGATTCCTTTCGCAATACCTATTGCTGCAAATATTCTCTGATTCCATGACAGCCTTTGCTCCCGAGGTACCTCTGCCAAAGAAAAGAAAATCTTAACATTCTTCAGTTAAAAAAATTGCTTCCACACACATCAATGGGACTGCCATTCGAACCTTAAAAACAATAAACCATAAACCCTAAAATGCTAACCCGATATTCGGCTCCGCAGACTTCCATTTGGTACGTACTCGGACACAATGAATAGTCTGCTAATGGTTGCATCATCAGAGTTGCAATCAAAGCAATGTCCAAGTAAACTAACCAAATGGCTATGCCTAAGTTTGGAGAGCAGTTCAATGTGGTGTATAAAATTCTGACTGGTTTGCCTTTTTCTTGGTTTCAAACATCTGATTGCTACAAGAGAACCATTTTTCAGCTGGCCTCTAAAAACCTGCAATAACCATATCTTCAATGATCAATCTTAATGCTGAAGATGCAAGCAAACAAATGACATTATGAGAGACAATAATGCAGAAATACAGAATCAAACAATGTTCTTTACTTACTTGACCATGTGAGCCCTCTCCAATGAAAGCAGACATGTCAAAATTACAAGTTGCTTCTTCAAGCTCCTCCAAAGAAAAGGATCTATACTGTGGAACAGCAAGTGCCCCCAGTTTCCTTGATTGTGATATATATCCTTGCATATAGAAACAAGGAGTTAGTATCCAACAGTGACTTATATAGTGAATAATATGGATGCAAATATTCTAAAAAATGTATCAAAAACAGTGGCTTTGAAGAAATTCCGACGCAGGTGAAATAGCAGCATTACTTGCATCTGACAAGAGCTTTGAAAAAATTCCCGTTGAAGGGTTCTCTGCAATCAGGATTCTTGGTGGTCTTTTGATCATCCTTTTCATTAAAACTTTTCTCCTAACAAGAAACACAGATACAGCTGCAATTGCAAGAACCATAAACATTCCTAACACAATGCTGATCACGCCGACCCCCTTTTTATTGGAAGCCTTGTTTCTCACAGGGTGGACTATTCTCACAGCTAGAGCTTGGTTTTGACAAAACCAGTTAGGATGCTGTTCTTGAGCAGCATTCACTAAGCAGTTTCTCCAATATTGCACGATCTTCTTCTTATTCTTTGATTGAAGACAAGTAGGCAAGCTACCACGCAGACTATTACCAGACAAATCAACAAAATCAAGCTCAGGACTGCAGGTCATATTCTCAAGCAACATTCCAGTCAATTTGTTTCCTTCAATATTGAGGTGACGCATGGAAGGCAAGGACAGCAATGAGGCCGGAAATGGACCAACAAATCTGTTGGAAGAGATGTCAAGCCAATCAAGCTGGAAATCAGAGCTTATCTTAGATGGAATCCCGCCACTAAATCTGTTGTTTCTCAGTGTAAGAGCGACAATCTTGTTGCTAAGAAGAGGAAACTTTGGTCCAAACATGTTATTTCCCACATCAAGCACTTGGAGGTTGTTCAATCTGCTAAGATCAGGCAAGTTCCCAGAGAACCGATTGTTTGACAGCATCAGAACTCTCAAATTCACCATGGTTGTCAGAGATTGAGGTAGATACCCACTCAGAGAGTTGTTTTTCAAGCTCAACACAGCCAAAAGTGGAAGTGCACTAACTAAGTCTGCAACTTTACCTCTGAACTTGTTATTATCCAGTATAAGAGTCTGCAGACTCCTCAGAGACCAAACCCCATCGGGAATGACACCATAGAAGTAGTTGGAGCTCACATTAAGTATCTCCAACTCTTTGAACCTCCCAATCTTCCCAGGGAGAGGGCCCCATAGCCCAAGGGATGCCAAGGTGAGAACTTTGAGGTCAGGGATGCTTACCAGTGTGGTGAAGAAAGAGTCTATGGAGAAGTTGCTTGACAGAGCAGGGGAGCCATTCCTGCCAATGATGTGGAGCTGGGTGATGCTCTCCTCATAGCAGACCACTGTCAAGAACGAAGTGGAATCACTGTTACAGAAATCCATATCATCGTTCCAGCTGCTCAGCACATCCGGGAAGACCAAGAGCCGCCGAATCCTCATCAAGGTGAGGACTTGGGAGGACTGCAGCTGGTGGCCGCACGGCGCCATGGCCAAGAACAGGAGCAAGAAGAGAACAGAGGAAACAGACGTGAACCCTCCCATCTCCCACAAAGTACTAGTTTTTCTATAAAACATGCAAGGATTGAGCTTTGAGCTGTTGTATAAATGATGGAGGACTCAATTTGAGGAAGAAGCATAGATTGGCAAGGGAAAGAAGAAGTTTAGCAAGCAAGAAATAATGAATAAGTAAGAAAAAGAGGGAAAAAGATTTATTTTTCTTCCTGCCCAGTTGCAAAAACTCTTCCATGAGCAGAATTCAAGCATCAAGTTATCATCTTTTACACTACCCATACGCAAAACTTTGGCAATTCAATGCATGTTGAAAGTTGGTAAGATGAGATCCTCTTCATAAGCGGCATTCAAGCAGGAAGCTGCTCTCCACCACCCCCCAACAGCTTCAAAGGTGATGAACAAGCTCTCCAAACCAGCAACACGAGCATCAATTAGAGCTTAACCATTAAAGCAGACAGTTGGACTGTTTGTCATCAAAACGAGAAGATAGTAATAATTACTATTCATTCTTCTACGATCCAGAAAATAAGAATTGTTACACATCAATTCCAACAAAACCCATCAAAGGATCATCATTCTGCAACGAAAAGATGACATTGGAAAAGACAGCAGCAAACGCATAGCATAATGACAGGGGCGGGTGACAAAGACGAGATCATTACAAGAAGCTCACGGGTGGTGACCTGAAATGGTAGTTCACAATCTTCCCTGAAATACTTACTATTCATGTTCCTTCAAATTAAAGGCTTTGTTACTGCTTAAGAATTGATGATATCTAGCTTAACCTTAAAACAGCCAATTGGCCATGCAAAATCCTTCACATGACATTTAGTATATGTCTGCAGGAATCATTATTCTAACAGTACAATCCACCTTGTGGGGAGTGTAGAAAAGATTTGCGTAATGTACTCAAGAAACAGACAACAATGTCATCCTGGCCTGATTCTTCCTCTTGATACTTTTTGTCTTGTCGTTTCATCCTTTTTACGGGCGGAAAGCAACGCATACACCTTCTTCCCATTAAACTAAGCACTCAACAGGATTGAATGGAAGATGCCATTGAAATAAACTTGTAAAGGCAAATCTGCATTGAAGATGTAGAAACTAATGGAGATAAATATGAATTGAATGTTGTGGATTCTGGGTTGTTCTTGTTCAGATCTGTTCTTGCAGTCGTGTGCAAAGGGACTTCACATAAGTGGTAAGTTGTAATATTTCATTTGCATGACTGGTAATATTATTGCCCAAATAGAAGATTTACAGGGAAACTTTAGTAGTCTTTTATTTAATTATGCACATTAAGTATTAACCTTTTGCTTGAAAAGAAAGTATGTTCAATCCATAATTTTAAATATTATACGGTGGCCAGGGTACAATTAAAATCTTTGTACCGTTTTAATTAGTTTGAAATTTTCACAAAATTTTATTTTTGTTAAAAATCACTGTATTTTAACCAATATTTAGTAAAATATTAATGATAAAAATATATTTTTAATATTTAATAAATATTTTATTTTAAAATTTGAAATCGGATTGAATCTGATTCAACACGATTAAACTAAATATATTTTATACCAGTAATAAATTCGACAAGATAATTGATACAATATTTAAAATTATAATTTAAACGTACTAAATTTCATTATAAATGTATTTTGGATTTGCAACCATTTCATATTTTTTTACTTTGATATTATCAATTGATTAGAAAATTCGACCTAATTAATTATATAAAATACTTTGAATTAGATATAAAGGTAATTAAGACAATTCAACCCAACATTATATTAAAATATAAAAAATTTAAAAAATTAAAAATAATAATTTTTACCCCAAAGCAACCAATCGACGTCCAAATCGTATCCCCACTTGGCCTTTCCTGGTTGACCTTAAGATGGCTAGGATTTGGGGTCGGCCAGGTGGGACATAAACGTTGAAGTGGGACATAAAAAATAATTTTTGAATTTTTTTTTCATAATTTTAGATTATGTTGTTTAAATTTTTTATTTTATTATAAAATTAATCCAACGACAGCTTTGTCATTATAATAAAATTATTCCTTTTCCCTAGTTCTTATTCTCTCACCTACTACTTAATGATATTAAAAATTATTTTTTCCTCTATTTTTTGGTAAAAAAATCATTTATTTAGTTGAAGTGGTGATAAAAGAAGCTAAAACTTTTCCTCCTTCAATCAAATTATCGCTTAAAATTTTATCACTTTTATTATTACATATTTTTTATTTATATAAATATACAACCTATTAGTTAATTGTCCAGTATATAACCGCTAATCTTAAGTTATGTAAAGATCGAATGAAAATACTAATGCAATCACTAAAAAATAATTTTTCTGCATTTTTAAAAAATAATGATTTATTTTTCATGTCAATTTTAATAATGGTAAAATATTATTTTATTTTATATTTAAAAATATTTTGAAGTAGATATATGTTAATTTTAACTTTTCATGATAAAAATAGGGGGGAAAGTTAAAATATTAATACATTTCACCTCTTTTGTGTACAAATTCACAATTAATTTAATTTTTTGTCACGACCACGTTTATAAAACGTGGCAAAAATATTTTTCATGTGAATTACTATTTAAAGAGATTAGGATTATTAATAAAAAATGATAAGGCTTAATATCAGCAACATTAGATATGAAAATATAAGAAACATGAAAATTTAGCCATTTATTTAGACCACAAGATTACTTGTTTATGACAACAAAATTATCATTATCATAAAACTATTCTTGTAATTTAAGAGTTTATATTGAATATATTTAATATAAGAGTATGAGCTATTGTTGATGTTAATATTTTTTTTCGTAAAAAGTTACATAAATATATAATTTTTTTAGGTTGAATTAGTAAAAAAAACATCCCCACATGCATGTAGACATACAAGACACTCTTATGAAAAAGAGCTGACAAAAACATCGCATCTAATTATCTCATTTTCTTCTCCTTTACGACTGAAATAACAATCTTGATTCTAGACTAAACTCATAAGGTGGCAGCTGCTAAATATTAAAGACTAATATGCAAAAGCGATAAAAGCGTATAAATTCTTATTAATAAAAAGAATGTTAAAAGTTATATTAATTTTCATTAATAAAAAGACGGTTAAAACTAAAACTGGAGCATTGCTTAAAAATAAGATATAGATCAAATTAACCACATGAAAAACAATAATAAATTCAATTATGATAAATTATATCTTTTTTAATGAAAATTTATTTTTTAAAATGAAATTATTTTTAATACAGACTGCACAACGCAATGTCTCAATTAATAAAATACGTCATGCTTGGTGGGCTGTTCTTGTCTGAGAGCCTGTGTAAAATCGTTTGCATTAGTGTGTTGGGCACCTTGGAAAGGAGGAGATGGGTGATGGGTGATGGGTGGTGGCTACCCTTTCTCTTTCGCTGCATTATAACGTTTGATTCTGCACCGTTTTTCAACGAGGAAGCAAATTTGCTGATCCTCTTGCCTCTCTCTTCCTTGTCCCATGCCATTGCTTGATTTTATAGAGTTGTAGCCACCAACCAAAGCTCCATCGACATTACATATGAAACTGCACGGGTTGTGTTGATTTATTTATTGGTCACAGTGATTTTTTATTAAAAAGATAGTTTTTCTTTCTTTCTTTCTTTTTTTTTTTAAAAAAGAGACTTTTTCCCCGTTTTCACAAAGAAATTGAAAACACCGCTCCCCGGGTGTTTTCAACTAACAGACAATTATAGAGGGGACAATGCAAAAGAGAGATACCATGGTATTTTTTTTTTCCCAGACCATAACAAGCAGCCCTTACTGCTTAACAAATATAAATGATATTTTGTAAGTTTATCAATAATACACAAGCACCAGGTGTGTGGACAAAAGTTTTTGGTTTAACCGACCGACCGATAATTACTCGCACAAAGAGGTTCTAAAACTATGTAATCATGGTAATCATCGACAATAAAACCTACCTTAGCTAGAGAAATTGCCAAACCTCTACTTCTAAGTGTGTGTTTGCTGCTTCAACGATTGCATTCACCCAGAATTTCCTTTAACCCTCATGTTCGCACGTCAAGGCGTTTTTTCAGAGCAAAGGAAATATCAAGGCATACGTTTGAAAGCAAGCATTGCTGAGGAATGTCAACCTTTTTGGTATCATTTTTATCACGTCTAATACTAAATGGAAGAAATGAAATGATCTACAATGTGGTTATACTTGATGAAGGGGGCCCATTGTCCAACAAAAATTAAAAGTTAATCAATCACTAATTTTCGGTAATGTTTATCATAGCATGCCCCAATTAATATCATACACAAAATGCTATCCTGAACAGTGAACAGAGTATTACTCAATTCAATTATCTAATGCATCTACCCGCCATCCTAGCATGCTCGTACCGGTGCATGAGGAAATACTTTTGGCCACGCCAACTTACCTTCACCCGCCCTAGACATTCCCTATGCTATTGTATTTGCACACAACTGCTCGCAAGAGGAAAAATAACCCCTTACATAAGCACCATGATTGGTAAATATTTAGCATTTGAGCTGCTAGCACCAAGGATGGTGAAAATCAGGGCATACAGTTATTCTGTTAAGCAGGTAACAGATTTTGTTTTGAAAGAGGCCTAGGAATTGTACCATCAATACATTCAACAACCCTTTTCAAGCATTGGAGACGGAAAAGGTAAAATTGTAGTGCCAACATTGGTACAACAAGAAAAATCTACAGAAAACCTCAACCAGGCGCCCTCTAGAACATAAAAACAAACATACACACTACACAAATACAGATATCATCTGAAGCAACAAACATAACTACAGATTCGCTGGACCTAATGCAATTTCACAAAGATCAACAATTTGATGGTTCACTTTCCTAAGCATCGTCAATCAATTTTTACATAACACGAGGTTATTGTATCAATCTGATGATAAAAAAGAGAAAAAAACGTAATGAAAACCTCACAGAGACTTGAATCGGAGGCACAAGACAACTACAAAACACAATTGACAGGAAAGGTATAAAAATTCAGTCCTTGACCTTTTAAGCCTATAACACCTAACTTTACAAAGTGGCATTGTTAAGTACTAAATGATACAAGTTTTAGTACGTTGCAGGAAATACATTGCTTACTAGAGATTTAGCACTTCAATTACATGTTAAGCCAGGCCCAAATGGTAAAAAACTCATGGGCTAATACTTGTGACATCTACAGACAAGCATTTATAGTTGTAGTGCAGTTTACCTGTGCACTAAAAATGCTTTTAAGCCTTGCTTTTGAACTTCCAATGCGCTTTCAAGTCCACAACTATAACAGTGATATTGTCCTTGCTTCCTTTCTGTAGGGCAAGTTTGTAGAGAAATTCAGCAGCTGCCTGAGCAGCAGGATCTACTCCTTCACCTCTTACAGTGGAAGAAGTAATACTAGGACCATTCTTTTTGTGCCATATTATTATCCGCCGGCGAGCCACTTCACACGCTTCCTCATTAGTTATCACGTCCCATAACCCATCACTGGCAATAATAAGACACTGATCTTCTTTTGTCCGAGGCACAAACATGACTTCTGGTTCTGGAATAATCCAAGGCTTTAAATATCTGTCCCCTAGTCAATGTTAAAAACAATATTTGGAATTACTAAATATATATTGACAAAAAAGGATAAATGAAAAGAACACAGCAAACATAAATATAAGCTGTGGCTATCTGATGAAAGCTACAAAGGTCCTTCAAGATGAACATGGTAAATCAAACAATTAGGTTTCTGTATCAAAACCCAATGTGGGTATCACACCAACATAATTAACCATTTCATCCAATGTCTCCAAAGAGATATAATGAACAGTTGATACAACATAAAGGAAACAGCTCCAAGAAAGGCATAGTAGGAAGAAATGCACAAAAGTCATGTAATGATAGCACCAAAAGAAGTTAGCGAGTTTATATAAAGGAATAATACAAAAACAGAGGATGCCAAGCAATGTAAAGGAATTCCTTCTAGTGAGAACTCGGGCAAGATATCTTGGCAAGGTACCATGTTAAATTCGCATAAAGGATCTTTGAAGAATTATGCTTTCTTTCCTTCTCAATAAGTTTACAACTCATCATATTAAATTGTACAAGTCATCTACAGGCGCAAAATATCATTCTTTAAACAAGCTTATGCGTCTTCTTTTCAAGAACAAACAGCCACTAAACAAAGTAGCAACTTTATTATCGCAGCCTCCATAATTTCCTTTTCTTAAACACCCATTGTCAGTCTTACAGAGCGATATATAAGTAAGCTTAATCGCTTTCATAAATATATTTGAGAAAAATTCACACCATAAACATCAAGATTGTAATACACACAACAATATTAATGCACACAAACTTTATATGCAAAAGCTTTTATCTTATAACTTCAGAGCACATATATTAACTCATTTCAGGAATATTAACCATGAAAATAAAAAAATAATTATGAGATTTGGTAATATTCCTTCAACCAAGCCAGTAAATAGCTATGTGCAATCCAGTAAACTATGCAAATACAAGTCAAGGTCAATTTAATAACATTCATCAAAAACAGAAATCCTCACAGGTAAAGCAAGAATTCAAATAAAAAGTAATACAACCAAAAACACATTATTATTAGACAATGGCCTCTGCGAACTGAGAAAAAAATGGCATACCTATTGATCTTGACATAGCAAGCACGCCAAACACGCGATATCCATTCCACTGTATAACCTTGCCTCCCGCAGCTTCTATTCGTGTATATTCGTCTTCTCTATTAGGCTTGAATATTATAAATAAAGTTTAAATTAAAAAGTCCGGATAAACCAACTGATAAAATCATTCCTTGGCAAATTTTCCATCCAAGAACTTACCTTATGATCCACAGAAAGTGGGAAGGGTTCCTTTCCCCGGCAGAGAACAGCTCTTGAATCTCCACAGTTGGCTACAATGATGTGAGAGGAACAAAGAATTGCGACCACAGCAGTTGATCCAACAGTCTCAGGAGCAATAGGTTCCAAATTTTCATCAGAAATACCAGTACTTCCTCCACCATTGGCTCGACTAGCCTTCCCTCCAACCTCCGCATCAACTTTGAGAAAGCAACTAGTGAAAGCTTTCTCCCATGTTGATTGCCAATTAGCTTCAGAAAAAATGCCCTCCACAGAGTTCTCTTTGATAATTTCCATTTCCTCAACTAATGCCGAATGAACACGTTCTCGACAATAGTTAGCAACCTTAAAGCTCGAAAAAATAGGATGAAAAATTATTCTGTCATCTCATACCACAATAAAAATGCTGTACATATCTAATGAAAATAGATGAACAAAAAATATTTCTCTCTTTTTCTTCGCATTGGAAAAAAACAATTAAGGAATGGAATTAACAGAGGAATGAGAGAGAGAAGTCAAAATTCAATTACTTAATTAAGAAGGTGAACTCCGTCATCACATAATTCACAACACATTTGAAACTTTAGTAGAGCTATTTTAACTTACAAAGGCATATATATATATATATATATATATATATATATATATATATATATAAAATAAATCATTCAATTTTTAGACCTTTATAAACAGGGTACGCTGTACCCAAACTTTGCATGGTAATCATCCATGAGGATTACAAAAGTATCATATAGCCTCACGTGAGAGGTCATAGAGGTTTGTAAACTACTTAATTATGACACATGATGCAACAAGAATATTAAGGTCATTAGATTGTCCTCATCTTGACAACTCTCCTTTCAAAATCTACATTTATGTACCATACAAGTTTTCACATCTATTAGTCATACTCATCCATTGTTTATCATTATAACTAAAATACAGTTATTATTCCTTACATAGAAACCTAAAAATGGTTCTCAAAACAGATCTATTGTCTCCAGCCAAGATCTGTCCTTATTCATTTAGTCTCCAGCATTTAAAATAGCAAGTGCACTGCTTTATGGAATATACCTATAGTAATGAGAACCTAGCCAATTCTGTACTACAAAAACTTGTCAAAAACCCTGCTTTCTGCCCAAACATGGATATTTCATCAGATTCCAATGAGTCTTCAACACTTCCTAATCTCAAGCTGAACAACACTTGGACCAGATTACTGCACCCCTCGGTTAGACTACAACTGAACAGAAATCTACCCATTTTTTACATAGTTTCAATTATTGCACCCCCTAGATTAGATTTCCACAGAAGAGAAATTTACCCATTTCTGGTGTATTTTATTGCCAGAATATTAGATTTATAAGAATGTCTATGGACAGTTTTTCAATTTATCAAAACTACAAAAGAACCAATACCTCCTCGTCCATGATCTGCATAAAAGATTTAAAGCAGATAGACAAGTTTGAAAATCTTCTTCAAAGCTTAACAGTTCTAATAACATGTTTAATATTGTTTCAAAGGAAGTAAACAACTAAATAAGTCTGATGAAAAAAATGGAAAAAAATTCCTTGTCACTTGCAATAATGGAAAACTGACACTTAATTTGTCAACACTACTGCTACATCCATCTTCCTATAAGAAGGAATGCACTAGTATATTCCAAGTACGTTGAAAATTTGCTCTCAGATATCATCCCATTTTTATCTCAAAACAAACAGATTGAAAGGAAAACTTCAACAGACAACAGAACTAGGATTAATACCTGACATCCACCATGGCCATCATAGACCCCAAAAAAATGAGCTGTAAGGTGGCTCAGCCGTTGGTTCATCTTATCTACCACACTATCACCAGTTAACATCCTAATTGGAATGTTTGCAAATCGAGGGGCTACTGTCATGGCATCCTCCATTTCAGGTCGCCTTCCACACACTGAAACACTACCCCAAAGTGGCAAACAATCCAGCTCATAAACACGAGAACCACTCCCGACTCTAGTGTCGGGAGGCAGCTGTAGCTGCACAGCAACCGGGATAGCTTTTAGATCTATTGCATCAGCTATAACAGGCGCATCAATTAGACTGATGGAACGGTCTAACAGCACATCCGGGCGTGGCAACAGCTTATCACTGTCAATTGACTTCGCAAAGTCAAGTGAATTAGATGAACCTGCATCAAAACTACCCTCGAAACCAAGGAGGTCTTCCCCACATAAGCTACTGGTGTCACTAGCCACAGACAAAGAGCAAGAGCTATCCATGATCAGTTCATTTTCTACCGAGGAGAACGATGTGTTCCCAAAGTCCCCATGATCTTCCCCCATCCCAACCTGGTTAGTGCTGATCCAATTGTCGACCAAACTCTTCCCTTCTACCCCCATTTCCTCCCCGGCAACAAACGAAACCTGGTCAGTAACATTGCAACCCTCCTCAGGTGACTCCACCAAAATTGTGGCCGCGGTATCCGCCATCAGCTTCAGCCGAGTGATCCCCAATCCGTTCGCAACCGGAGCCGCGCTAGAACTTCCTCTACTAAGCGGCACCGCAACAATCTCCTCCATCGACCACCCCACCACCACCAGGCTCCACCAACACCACACTCATCCTCCCCCTACAATTCCCCCGTCCCAATCCATGACACCTCACCCAAACCCTCAACCCACACCCCAACCAGCACAAATATCATCACTCAACACGAACCCCTCCAATCACACCTCAATCATCCCCATTCCTGCCCCCAAACAGCCAAACCTGCAATCAACAATAAAAAATCACAACCCAGATCCAACAATCCAACACCAACAAGCACATATTCCTAACAACAACAACACCTCAATCAAACCCACCAACAAACCAAAGAAAAAAATAGGGGAAAGCGCAGGCGCCGCTACCACTCCCCAAGAACACGGGAAAAACGGTGTGAACAAAGTAGAAAAAGCATGAATCCGCACCCATGGAAGCTCGAATCACATTCAAATTACCTGGATCTGAGGGCAACCCTCGCAATCAAGGAAGCCTCCAGACCCACCCCAGTTCCAACTCCCCACCACCGAGAACCACCGAAAAGCTTCGGACGAGAGCCGGGGGGGGGAGGGGGCAGGTCGGAGGTCTCGCCTGCGGCCGGAGGCGGCGGCGGCGGCGTCGGTGGTGGTGGCGGGGGGACGGAGTGGAGCGATAGAGTGGTAGAGAGAGAGAGGGGGGAGAGAGGAAAAAGGGGGCGAGGAAAGGGGAGGGGACCAATCACTTTCACGTGTGCCACTGGCCAACACGTGTGGCCTCCTCGGCGACGCGCGAGATTCGCCGTTTTCTGTGTAAGTGTAGCCCAGTCTGTTGCTGGCACGTGGCTAGTGGTGTGCAGGAATATTTTTTTATTAATATATATATATATAT
>JAVDBV010018163.1:0-15910 GCA_032619315.1 Piper longum
CCCGATTCGATGCCAATTTTGAATCGAGTTGTTCTTTATCTGATTTAAATCGGTCAATTCCAAGTGAAATCGACTGATTTCTCCATCTATGGGCCCAAGAGGTAGTGGTTTACCCTGTGGCGGATGTCATCGGTTTGAGTCCGCTTATCTCCAGCTCGTAACCTTAACTAATACAAAAATATACACCTAATTTTTCTAATTTGACGATTATGATTTTCCATTCATGGACATTTGTAAGATCTTTCAATTTAATAGTACTTTAAGATGACATTACCTTCACGAGGAAAAGCTTGACGGTGCATTAGAGTCATTGATTCTCCCAAGAGGCCACAATTCTCGCGAACTAAGATATTAATGACGATGAATACATTTTGCACTCGATTATCTACTGCTCCTTTTCAGGGGAAAATGTCCAAAGAGTTGAACTTGAAACACTAACCCAAGCTATACCCTTTGCGGCTTCTTTGAAGAGAAGTAAAAATTTTATGTTTACTGAATGTAAACGTATTATAGATAGCTGTATCTTTTATCCAGACTTTGTTCTAAGATGAACACTATAGGTTTTCTTTGAGAGGCTGTTAACTATTCTTAACCGTTGTAACATTATACGTAGATGGACAAGTAGGGTAACTTATAGTTGCCACACAATTTTATTAATTAAACAAGAGTAGGGTCGTTGCCCTTTTGTATGTATTTTTAGTAAATGGATCTTTCTTTTCTTTTCTTTTTTATTTAAAAAAGTGCATTTTTTCTCAACTATTATATTAATTTAAAAATATTTATAATTTATGATTCTTGAGTGGTTAAAAAGAAGAGTATTTAAGGGTTTTTAGGCTCTCCAAAATTTTCTGTTCAGCAGACCACATAATTTAGACTTTTTATCGTCTTGCAATAGACATTACCAGGTGACTTTCAGGATGAATTCATGTTTCCTGTTTGCCTTCTTGATTATAATAAAAAAATTATTTATTTGTTTATCTTGAAATTTTCTATCCATCTATTGAAAAATGCAAAAAAAAATGTCTTAGAAGAAATTTTCTGGTTGAGAGAATATAAAATGTGGGTCATTTCATGATGCACACTCGCCATTGAATTCAGTAAGGGCTGGGCAAGTATAGGCATTTAAAAAATTATTATTGAAATTTAATGTGGGATGCATTTGAAAAAAAAATATTTATCACCAAGAAAGAATATGATTTAGCTGAAAAGAATATTAGACAGTTTAAAGAAAATTTTGTTTGTTGAGCAAATAGAATGTCAATAGCTTTTAAATTCGAGAAAAACAATGGAGATGAAGCATGCCACATTTTTAAGGGTGCAAGGGATATAATCCTTTAATTGATATTTATATTTATTTTTATATAAATCTTTTTTACGAGGCAATTCAACAACACATCCAAACCCTCCAAAATGCCATCCTCGAGATTTGAGCCCACAACCTCCGATCTCTTTTTTTTAAAAAAAAACTTAAAAAATGTAATTTAAATGGTAGAAGGTGTTGTTTTTTTTAAAAAAATGTTATAAGGCGCTTGGGGTTGAATATAATTTGGTAAAAACTAATCAAAAATCAAACCGAACTAAATCCAAATTAGTAATTAGGTTCGGTTCCGAAATAGTTTAGTTCAGTTTCGTACGACCATAAAAAATCGATGTGTATATTAATATTTTAGTTTGGAACCAAACCAAACCGAATTAACCAAAATTATTGCATTAATGATTTTTTAAAAAATATTATAAAATATATATTTTATGTTAATTATTATGAAGTTATAATATTTATATTATTAAATCTATTTATTTACTATATACACACATTTGAAATTAGTTATTAAATGGTTATGTTCACTAAAAAATGATATAATTTTATTTAAATAATTTTAAAATTTATAATTAATGATAGAATTTGGTTATTAGGTCACCGAACCAAAAGTTTCGAAATACTTCAGTTTAGTTCGATTTTAAAAAGGTTGTTTTATTGGATCAGTTTAGTTCAATTATCAAATCACAAAACATATTAAGTGGTTGTTTAATCATATCCCTCTTAATATGAGCATTTAAATACAACATTTTTTTTCGAAATTAAAAACCCTCGAAGATGAAATCCTTCTCAGAGCTACTACAAGTTATCTTCAGGTATATTTAAATAGTCTTGCATCTTTGTAAATATATTTTTGTCTGATTTCTTTTGAGCTAAGAGATGGAGAAATCGATTTATATATACTATGAGAACGCTCATATGTAAGTCATAATGGACTTTGTATTGGTGGGAGGATAATTCTTCGATGGATCTTAATAATTCTACGTCTATAGTTTCCTCGCACTCAAAGAGGCGTGGAGTAGACAGTTGTTGTTTTGTGTAGTACAAGTCTAGACCTATGGTATCAAATAATACTGGAAGTGATTGTTTAAAAATACTCAATTTTTGTGCTTTGGGCTTGGAATATAGAGGTTTAGAGGAGGTTTAATAAGCTAGTTTTCTCGAGAGTAAGACTTTTAAGAAAATGCCGAGAGTGTCAACATATCAGTTAATTTGGGATATCCTATGGTCTGCAGCCCAATGGCTTCTCAATAATTACCCTTAGAGTATTCAAATTAAAGTTATATGATGTTTGATTTATATAAGAGTTAGCTCTCATTTGACGGTTTGATATTTAATTATTTCCAGACCAGTGACAACTGTTATTAAAGTTTTCTATTATCTATTTAGGTGAGGATTAGGAGTGGGATATGCCAACCTTGTCGGAGGAGCAGCGATTTCTCTTTACACATATATACCTAACGTGACATATATTTCTTATCGTGTGATTATCATGATGTATTATTTTATGATATATTTTGTATTATGTTGAAAACATCTGAAAATGTCTAATATTGGCTTAGTAATTGTAACTGATGTGATCAACAGATAGGTCGAGGCTGAGCCCAGGATTATTATACTGCAGTCTAAGATTCTTATTGTGCACTGAAATATATATATATATATTGCTGTTATGATAATATATATGCTGTTATACTACAGTCTAATATATTGTGCCCCTTATTATACTTTTGGGCAATTTTCCATTTTATTTATTTTAAATTTTTATTGTGATTTAATTAATTTTGAGAGTGATTAAATTGTCATCTTACTAAGTTGTGTATTTCATATATGCATTGGTTATACGTTATTATTTTTTTCTATTTTAAGATGCCTAAAGATTTATATCCCTTCTGCTTAAATTTGGGTCGACCAAGTTAATTGAATTAAGTGACGATTGATTTACACTAACAGTTCCTTTTTAGTTTGAGAATAAACAAATTTGGGGTGTTAAAAATATATTCAAAAAACAACTCAATAAAAAAAATAATATTTTTATAAACTATTTTATAATCAAGCAAGGTATTTTAGAATTTAGTTAAGAAATATTTTATGATGTGATGTACTAATATACTATCTATGTGCAATAGATGATAAATAAATAGAATAAATAAACATTACGGAGGAAGTATTTTTGGGTAAGATTGATAAAAATAATGAAAAATAGTAATTTATCTAAATAAAAGAATAAAATATTTTATAGATCATTTTTATCATTAAAAATATTATATAATATGGCATTTTTGTGGTTTGAACCGCAAAGTTTTATATCAAAGAATCCGCCCTAAATAAATACAGAAACAACTAAATTTAATGTGAAAAGTTTTTTTGACCTGAATGTAAAATGTCAAACAATAACTTTTTAGAAAAAAAAAACTATCAAATTGTGAATATCTTATCATCTAACTGTTCATTCTATTATTCACAATAACAAATTAACAAGGAATAATATGGTTATTATTATTATTAAATGCAACAAAAAATAAAGCAACACTAAATAACAAAAAAATTGAGAAAAATCATTCTTAATTAAGTTGGCCAACAGAAGAAAGCGGACACAAACATCTATTTACATCACGGTATCAAATAAAAATCTCAAGTGGTCAAAAGAGAGTATGGACTATTTTTTTACAAACACGGACACGGATACGGTAACGGACAAAGTAAGACCATCCAACGGCAGCAGTAGGGGTAAAATGGGAAGAAAAAGTCGGCAGTCACAAAAAAAACCGCACACCAAATCCTTTCCCTGTCCCCTTCCCTCCTCCTTCGCCGCCGGCGACCTTCTCCGACTCCGGCGACGCCGTCAGACCTCCCCGGCGCCGCGCATGGCGTCGTCCCAGGCCAACCTCTGGGTCATCCTCGGCCTCGGCATCGCCGGGATTTTCCTCCTCACCAAGAAGTTGAGGAAGGCCGCCCGCGAGGACTTCGGCGCTTTTGTCAGGCGCCTCAGCCTGATCCCCCCCCCGCCGCCGCCGCCGCCCAAGGCCCCCCATCCTCTCGCTGGCCTTTCCTTCGCCGTTGCCGATATGTGAGCGGGCTTGTTCTGATTCGCTTAGCTTTTTTTTCTGTTGGTAGTGTTGGAAACTGGTTGTGGTTGTTTGCGGTTTGCTCGATTCAGAGTCGATGGGGTTTGTTGGTTTTTGGCGGAAAAATGGAGTCTTGGATGGTCTTTTGGGGTGAAAGATTTGATTTTTTGATGTTTGGCTTTTGTAGGTTTGATGTTGAGGGAAGTGTTACTGGGTTTGGCAATCCGGACTGGGCGAGGACACATCAGCCTGCTCTTGGGACGGCGTCGTCTGTGTTGACGGTTGTTGAGGGAGGCGCCAGTTGTGTGGGGAAAACAGTTATTGATGAGATGGGATTGGGGTCAGTTCAGTTCTCTCTGTCTCTTTGGAATAGATTAAAAGCATTGGTTTTGTTTTGTGTAAGAACATCATTTTTTGTTTGGATTCTTGGTGCGTGCCAAAAAAAAAAAAAAGCTTAGCTATATGCATTGGCAATTCATCTTTTTTCGGTACTGATTGAATTTGAATGGTTCTGTATCCAACTCATATTGTTCAGCATCCAAATACATGCCTTTTGTGGAATTTGAATATTTGATGAATCTTTTCAATTGCTATGTCCAACTAATTTTTCAAGGTTTAGATTGTTGTTTCCCGATGCATATTGCTAGGATGCTTGTGCTTTTAAAGATGCCATATTACTGGTATTTCTATGTATAAGGGGGTAGTAGCCGATTCCTGTCTAGGTAGTGATCTTCTTCTGGCCATCTTACCAGCGAGTAGAGTCCTGTATAATAACTAGCACCAGCATATACGCTGTGCGTTTTAATGAATTAATTGATATTTTTGTGATGCATATCTGCATGGGGTTAGTGGATTGAAATTCTTATCTCTCGTGGTTTCTCATGATTATTTCAGCATTCATGGAGGAAATAAACACCATGAAGCGCCCATCAATCCAGCAGCTCCTGCAAGAATTTCTGGCGGATCTTGTAGTGGTTCTGCTGTTGCAGTTGCGGCATCGATGGTTGACTTTTCTTTGGGTAATGTGTTCCTTGTGCAGTATATAGTTCGTATTTCCTTTTTTTTCTTCATCAGCATTTTGAGCTGAGGCCATGAATGTTGCAGCAACGTTCTCATTTTTCTTCATGTTCTGTTGATGGTTTCTTCGTCTTTTTACTGTTATGTTGAAGACGTCACATGGGCATATAATAGAGGAAATCCAGTGTCTTTGACTAGTTGTGAATCATTGTTATTTCATTATCCTGTGTTCTTTATGCTTCTGCTCTTATAGCATACTATGTTTGGTACGTAATTTGTTTTTTGAACACTACTGAATACCCTTATCTCTAGTGAACTTCACGACATCAGAATTTGGATTTAGATAGAACTGATCAATCTAACATTTCTTGTTGTTGGAGGTGATATATACCATTTGAATGATGAAAATCATCAATTTATGGCTCTGTATATTTTGTGACTTGTAGGTATTGATACTACTGGAGGTGTGAGAATACCTGCAGCTTGCTGTGGCATCTTGGGGTTTAGGCCTACACATGGAGCCATTTCTAGAGCAGGAGTTCTTCCTGTATCACCAAGTCTAGATGTTGTTGGTATGTTACCTCTTTGCACTTATCTGCATGTTTATTCTCCCGTTTTGAGGGGAGAGTTGTCAGATACATATGAAGGGTTATGACTTCGGTTCGGCGCTTTGCTTCAGACTCCATAGAATTTTTTTCATGTGTATATTTTTATTCTCATATGCTTGCCATTGGTTATCTATTTTGTGTCTAAAAATGTAACCTCACATAGAAGTAATTTAGGTCGCTTGACTATCTGATTCATGCAATTCTCTAATTATTTTTTAAATTAATGGAATCAATATAGGAGTCCATAGTTTTTCTTAGTACTTCATTTGGATGGTCAATTGCGTTTTTATTTGAGTACTTGATGATGAGTACATTACATTTTGGCTCACTTTGATTGCTTTGTTAATGCGTTGGGTCAACAGTCCGAGCTTAAACTTTTTTATCATATTCAACAATTATCTTGTGATGCCATTCAGTAATTTGGAGTTGTATGTGAATGTGATAATGTTTGAATTTCATGTTATTTTCCCTATTTGAGAGTTACTGACTGGAAGAGTATTCTACATAAGAAGCGAACTCTTTGTTTCTCTATGGGCTTTTTACACCATTAAATATGGAAGTATTCATTCAGCACCTCACATTGATTTTCTTTTGGCTGGACAAGGAGTTGGTGGTGGTGATGATGCTGATGCTGATGCTAGTACACAATAGATTCTTGTAGTGTATAAATATAAACTCCAACAGCTACTGCTGATATGGGCTTCCTAACCACTGTTTTAATGATAAATTACTTTATGGTTTAATCGAACGTACTCTTATCTTACTTCTTTATGTGCAGGATGGTGTTCGAAGGATCCTAACGTATTGAAGTCCATAGGCCAGGTTTTATTAAAATTTCCAGTCGCTGCTGATTCACGTCCTCGACAAGTTATATTTGCAGATGATTGCTTTCAGCTTCTACGAATTCCCAAGAGTCAGGTGGCTCAAGTGGTACTTAAATCCATGGAGAAGCTTTTCGGGAGTACGTTTTAGCTTATATAGGCACATTTCTTCATGTTTGTGCCAAAATCTCATTATCAGAAAGTGGCTGATCTTCTAACTTCTTGAATTTCTTTTAAATTTATAATCTATTGATTAGTTTTGTGTATTTTGTGGTTCAGGACAAAACTTACGAAATGCAGTTCTTGAAGATTTCTTGTCATCTAAAGTTCCCAGCTTGAAGTATTTTGCAAAGAGTAACAGAAATGGAGAACTTAATTCCCCTTTGAGACAACTTGCTTATGCCATGCAGTCACTTCAGAGGTAATCACTTTCACTTGTTTCATTTGTATGTTCTCCTGTTTTCTTCCAGTGCATACTTCTGATGACGTAAACTTCTTGAGGGTATAACTTTAATTTATTTTCTTCTTGTCTCTTGTTAAGTACTTACCTTTTAGCTTGGTGGCGAAGTGTTTTGCTTCAAATGCAACTTCTGTATCTCTGTTATTAGTCAGTCATTTGAGTTGTTAAGCCAGTAGATTCATATGCGCTGAATGGCTTCTTGTCTAATGTGGTTAAGCTACAAAACACCAAAATGTAATGTCTAAAGCCTTTTCTAATCCCCTGTGGCTTAGGCATGAATTTAAGGTGAATCATCATGAATGGGTGGCTTCTACAAAACCTGATCTTCACACTGTCACATTAGATATGATGCGGTCCGCGAATGATCATGTGGTAGAGACTTTGTCCAACTGCCAAGCCGTTAGGTCTGAAATGCAGTCAGCTTTTAATACTCTTCTCAAGGTATCTGTTAGTTCTGATACTTCTGTGCTCTGTCTATGAGATGGCTCCAAATCTTGATTAACCTGCTAGCAAGTGGCATAATATACCAGACTTGTTTAATAGTTTAGCATAGTTTTCTATTTCATTATATCTATGCGAAGGGGCCAAGGCATACCACTCCAAGAGATGTGATCCCTTCCCATCAAGATCTTACCGCAATCTTGCGAGATGACATTGGGATGTATTAAATATCATGAGATTTGATGACTTAACTTGCTAAATCTGTAGAAAATCTTTTGCACCATTCAAGATGGACATGAGATCCGAGAAGGAAAACCTTGTTTTTTACCACTTTTTTTACCATTTTTTAACCTAAAATAATGTATTGTTCAGATTTCAGAGCATGCAAGCTTGAACATGATGTAGGGAAATGTTGGCAGTATTTTTTATCCTTTCGTTTTCAAAGCAGTATATTTCTCCTCCTTGTCATATTAAGTGACATGTTACTTAGAACAAGTTCTGGGGTCATCAGACCATGAACTTGTTGGAAGAGGTCAATTTTCAGAAGGGAAAGAGTTGATTCATGATCTTATTTTGTAATATTATGGACAAAAATATATATAAAGCCTAATTTATAGGGTAGTGCTACGATAACTTGTGTATAGTCTTTCCAGTTTGATCTGCTGAACTGATCAGCTTTAAAATTGCCAGCATGATATTATTTAAAGTCTCCTCCCAATCCCTTCGAATTTTTCTTTTTGTTTTTTTTTTCTGTTGTTTATCTTGCAAGACTTTGAGCAATCTTTAGTTTTTGCTGCAATTATTATTTATTTAAATGATGACAAAAGCTGATGATGGTTGCCATCTTATTGCTGTCTTCTATGGTAATGGTGCTTCATTGTTTATTTGCATGAATATTTTGTTGCAGAATGATGGTGTACTTGTGATTCCTACTCTCTATGATCTTCCTCCAAAGCTCGGTTCGAGAAAGGCTTTCTCAGAGGAGCACAGAATTCATGTTTATAGTTTATCGGCTGTCGCTAGCATGTCAGGGTGCTGTGAGGTAAACCACCTTCAATAATGAACTAATGAATATGATTGAACATTTGTGGGTGGGTAATTTATGTAGAGGTATCTCTTGTTTAATGTTGTGAATTTGACTCTGGTTGATTGGTGGGGCCTTAAAGCTTCTAGGTTTGTTAGTTATGAATGACTTTGATAATTTACAGGTGAACCTTTTGCATATTTAATAGCATGCATGACCTTTTGTGTAGGTTACTATTCCTGTGGGGCATCATGATAAGTGCCCGGTTTCAGTTTCTTTCATAGCAAGGCAAGGAGGGGACTGCTTTTTACTTCATCTGGCGAAATCTATTTTTACCACCCTTCAACAAGAAGCTGAAATAATTTCTAAGTCCAGCTTGACAACTGATATCATTGGCAAGGAAATGGCTGCTGAAACTGCGAAAGAAAAGGTCAAAGTCTACACGAACATAAGTTTTTTTGCCTTTTAAGAATAGACAATTTCTTATTCTCTGTTGGTTTTCATCTATATCAACAGTCAACTCTTTCATTATCTTTTCCATAAACAATGATATTATCTATAACTGCAGTCTTAACTAGTTAAATGTGATTATCTCTTAAATTTTGCGATAGACCTGGTCTGTTGAGCTGAGCTTTCTAGAGTGCTTTATCATCTGGTGCACATTGTTTATTTTCAACAGGGGAATATTGCTTACAAGGAGAAGCAGTGGCAGAAAGCTGTTGGCTTTTATACGGAAGCAATTAAACTTAATGGAAAGATTGCTACATACTATAGTAACAGGGCTGCTGCATATCTGGAGATGGATAGGTAAATTATACTTACATGCTGATATACCAGACCCATCCTTGTTGTCTTCACTATTATGTTTTGTTAAAATAGTTCCTCATGAATCATGGATCCTACATTTGAGGTATCACACACCATTGCCTATGTCTTACATATGTAGTAAAAGTGGGTAGAATGGGGTTGACCTTGCAGGGAATGACAGGAGAAAAGTTTACTGGGGTCAATTTGTAGTCAGATTTAGGGCAAGTTCATCCTTTTTTATGGTCTTATTATATCCTATACTGCCGCTACTTGCTTACATATGTACAGTTGGCTGATAATGTATGTCACTGCGGATACACTAAGCTAAAAAAATGAAGGGATGAATTGATAGCTGAGTAGGGCAGCAATGTTGGGGGGTACATTCAGAGTCATACCCATGATTTTCCTATAAAATTTGTTAATCTTATGGCTGAACTGAACTATTTTGTTGTTCTTATGGATACAGTTTTTTGCAAGCGGAAGCGGACTGTACTGCAGCCATTAATCTTGATAAAAAGGTTTGTTTTCTTTCTATGCGTGCAGCATTGGCATGTGCATACTATGAACAGCTTTTTAAAGATTTGATAAAAATTGTGTAGATTTTTTGGTTTCTATTACATTTCTTTGAATGTGAAAATGTGTTCTTAAAAAAGAAAACTCAAGTGCTGTCCGTTTGTTACAAAAAAAAAAAGTTGCATCTCGTACAATGATAAATCATCTTGTTGGACGTACATTTTAGTCATTTTTTTTAAAACGGCATGGTATAAACTCTTGTCACTTTGTATATACATCATTGTTTTAAATATAGAACTGATTGTTGTACTGAATGTATAACAAGTACAAGGTATATTTGGTTGAGCAGGTCAAACCATGCTCAACCAGATTTTAAAATTATAAATAAAATATTTTATTAAATACTCAAAATGTATTTATCATTAACATTTTAATAAATATTGGTTAAAATACCGTAAAAATTTCAGAATAAAAAAATCAGTTACAGATTAATATGGTATGGAGGTTTAAATCGTACCTGATTTGAAGATGGTATGGGGTATATTAGGTACAACCATGCGGAGTATGATACGGTATTTATAACCATGGTATGAAGAGTTGCATTATCCTAGCTTTGCTAAATGATGAGTTAATGGTGGTAATGGTGCTAGTAATGTTTATAATGATGGTAGTAATGCGTTTTTTTGGTCTTTCAGAATGTTAAGGCTTACTTGCGGCGGGGAACAGCTCGGGAAATGCTTAGTTATTACAATGAAGCTATTGAAGGTAAGTTTTCAGTTTCATTTAGTATAGAAGATAAATTGGTAATTTCGACGTACCTTTGAGGATGGTGGATTATTGACTTTTTTTTTTTTTGCAAAATGTGCTAAAAACAATGTCGTTCTATTTTTTTTTTTAAATTCGTTTGCATGACAGATTTCAAGTATGCTCTCATCCTTGAACCCACAAATAAGACAGCGACATTAGCTCTAAATAGATTGAAGCAGTTGTTCTAGTAAGCGTTCAGCATCGGACGGAGTCTCCAGAACAGTTTTACATTTCCCCTTTTCATTTTGCATTAGTAGAAGACAGGATAATTGCCCCGGGTTCGACGATTATAGTACAACCAAAGCAGGGCGGGGGTGTTCGACCATGGACTTGCAATCAGGAAATCGTAGCAAAATGGCATCGGGGAAGTTTGTTTAATGTATTGATTAATTTATGTTCCATAGGCTCTCTACTGTTCAGTTTTGCAGCTAGAAGATGGGAAAGATGAAGGAATATGTATGTATGTGTATTTGCGCTCCAGTTATTCAATTTTGCAGCGAAAATTACAGTTGTTCAATCTTTCTTATATAACAGGCTTTGTTATGTATGAACGCAAAAGCTAAGGCCTCCCCTTCACTGCTTGGAAAGTTTCATGATCTGCGTGACATATAGCTCTTCAAAGTAGAGAAATGCCTCCTTCGTTGTCTCCCAATTCATAAACTACCCAACTCGAAAAGCTGCCATTACTATTTGGCACGCTAACTCTCCATCTATCATTCGTCGCTGCTTCTCAATCTTATTAAACATGGTGTTATTTGGAGATTGAGAAGTCATATTTAAAGATTGAGAAGTCATCACCAGACTGAGAAGGTATATTCTTTCATGGGCTCTTTTTAACTTCTCCATCAAACAAAGCTTTGGGTTTTCCATCTCACCCATTCCTGGCAGCCTTTCCACCCTACACCATTGATTGCCGAACTTGTAACCATGGCGACTCGCCGGTAACACCCCATCTTCCACTTCGCCGATGAGGCCAACCCAGAGTGAGGCAGCCGTAATCTTCTCCACCGCGCAGGGCCTGGCCAGTAGCTTGGGCAGCTCCATAACCGTTAACCAAGTTTACGCCTCCTCCTCGGGCTGGACGCCGAGCATATACTGCTCCAAGTCGACCAAGGTCGCCGCCGCCACCCCTCACTATATTTCGAACTCTATCTTCACTCTCTCCGCCATCTGACTTAGCTTCCACCGGACTTGCTGTTGCAGCTCGTTGAGCTCCACCCGACCCCTGTCAGCCGGACTGCCGGCGGTCCTCCTAGCCGCATCACCAGCCCGTGCAACGGCGCAGTCGACTGCATCTCCTGTTTGATCCCCAAGTCATAAAAGCAGGTCCCATAAAAGTGCATCTCAAGGGCTTCGGCACCGACGTGGTCATTTGCGGGCGAGTAAATGGAGAAGATACGTTGGGCAAGGACCTTGTACATCGTGTCCGCTTGCAACACGACGAGGACCAGTGCGTGATTTACAAGACAGCCGGTGGTGGCGGGCTTCCCCTCCTACATCGCCTCCGTGCAAGCCATGAGCGTGTGCACCAGTTAGACCTTGATTCCTCGTTGGCCACTGGCCCGTCGGCGGGCCGGCCTCTCATCGGGTAGAGGACGGTGCCTGGGTCGAAGGACTCAATCCCCGGTGGCGAGATGAGGTAGGAGAGCATGGTTTCGAGGTAAGAAGTCGTTGACGGTTACGGTTGCGGTGTGTCGTCGGTAAAGTGCGTTTATAGACTGTCGTCGTTCACGGTACCGATAGGGGCAACCGTGTTAAGCTGCTCGAGGACGTTGTTGTGGATGGTGTCGGCACTGGTGGGGGGCGGCCGTCTAAAGCTGCTCAGAACATGGCCAACTCCTCCGCCGTCGTCGTCTCCTCCACCACCGTCTTGGGGCGTACCGAACAGTCTAGCGTTTACATGCCTCGTTGCAATGTCCATGTATGTAACGAAGATGACGGCTGACCATGGAAAAGTACGAAGGCTCCCCTCCCCAATGGCCTGAATTATAAACTAATGTTGTTGTTAGCATTTGTATTATCTTTGTTTTTGTCATTAGTCTTTTATGATTCTAGAAACCATGCTATATTGATATGAAAGATCAGTATTTATAATATGATAATTAATTTTCAATTATTCATTATAAGATTGTCTAGCCTCCTAGGCCACCTAAGGAATTTTAGTTTTTTTTAAGGGTGAGCATTTGACCTAAGGCGATTTTAGTTTTTTTTTAAAGGGCGAGCATTCGGTCGTTTCTCAAATTCATTAAATTATATTCTGCATTTGGATTTGTAACTAAAATTAATTGAATTACTCTCAAAATTGAACCAAATCAAATTAAAATATTTTATTATGGTCGGTTCGACAACTGACCGTAAAGAAATAAATTACATCTTTTGTTATAAACAAATAAACCAGTTTAACTATTTAATCAAAATTATATCATTATGAATATAACCATTTCATAAGTAATTCCGAGGGTATATTAAACAAATAAATTTCAAAAAAAATATTATAATTTTATGATAATTAACATAAAATAAATATTTTAGAATATTTAAAATTTTTTTTTAATTACATTTGATTTAGTTTCGAACCTATATATCAATCTACATTTTGGTTTATCTTGCGTACCCCTTTGAAACCTGAATCAAATTAATTCAGAACCAAACTGAAATTATATTTGGTTTTCATTTAGTTTGGTTTTTGGTTTTGTATGCTCACCCCTAAATTTCTCATTATTCTTATTATAAGCTGGCTGTCAACATTGGTTGTCAGTTGCTTATTTATTTGTTTCGACTTACGTTATATGTTTAGATCAGGAGGCATCAGGCCACAACATTTTTCAAGCACAGTTAATAATCATTTTAATTAGGGCATTTTTGTGATGATATGGATGAGCATGGTTAATTTATTTTTTGTACATGATTTAATAAAGTGTCACTTCATGCCCATGTCTACTTAGGATTATGTTCTCTATTATTTGATCTCTTGTTTTCAGACCACAAGAGATTATTGACTACAAGAGAACATGAATTAGTTAAAGAGGTATGTTTATTTTTCTTTTAATTTATCTAAATCAATATTTCGAAATAATATAAATTATGTATTTATCAATATTACGTGTTAAAAGAGTAATATACATAAAATTTTATTTACTTAATCTAAAAAATGGCACAAATGATTTTAAGTTACCAATCCAGGCAATTATGAATTGACTCCACTTCATGGCATTGTTGAGTCGAGTCTAAATCACAAGTTTTTAAATTATGAGGTATAAGTATTATAATTCTTGATTCCTTTCTTGTCTTTCATCGTTCTATCATCTTTAAACGTGAACAAAGATTGCTTTAAATCTAATCAGTTTGAACTGCATACATGAAGAAGAAAATGGAAAATCAATTCCCAATCTACACTACAAAGTAAATACTAAGACCAAAAAATTCCCAAACTCAGCAGAAAAATGGGCATGCCCATATCATGTATCAATTCACTTTCAGAACTAAATCAAGTCTTCAAGAGAAAGCTGAAAATTTATAACTTTTTTTTTTTTTGTTCTTTGGCAGGACGTATTCAGAAACTAGTTATCAGTATCACACAACACAAGCATCATTTTTTTTTTGTTTTTTGTTTTTGTAAACAGAAGCAGACCCATGTTTCACTTTGCATGTATATTCCCTAATATCCCCTCACTCTATCTCCACTCAATCTCAAAAAAAAAAAAAACACAAGTCAATAAAATCAAGAAATATGGAAAAGCATGCACCCACAATAAAATCAAATCAAGAGCAAGAGATTATCGATAACAACGACATACACAATAATCTCAGATAGACGTCCCATATGTATATAAATGTGTGTGTGTATATATATATATATATATATGCATGCGAGTGTGTGTTCAAGCATGCATGCTAGCATTGTTCGTTCTTTGCCTCTTAATACTACCAGACGAAGATTCATCCATGGCAGTCCTCTCCATCACTGCTTTCAGAGCTTCTTGAATGGAAGCAACGGAGTATTGCTGGTCATTGTCATTGCAAGAGTCCTCCTCTTCTCCGGTGATGACAAGAACGTTCTTCACCCGACCACCCAACGTAGTGATCTCGGCCTTGAGTGCACGCAGCCGAAGAGCTTTCAACGTCTTGATGAGGTCCGGCAAAAGGTCCGTCCTATCATCACAACAAAAGGAAGCTCGGATCACAACCTTCCCATCCTCATCGGTGTGATCCACCGTGAGCTCATCGACCTCGGTGGGTAGAGGCTCGAACTCGGCCATCTCCGACGTCTGGCGCTTCAAATCCTTTACATGTTGTATCACCTCGGCTAGCAGGGAAGCCTTGTCTGTCTGCAACCATCAGATCAGACCAAACATTAGCAAAACTAGACCCAGCATGTGAAAGAATCAAATGGAGTGCAAGAGGTGGGAATGATGGAGATTGGTGTGTTGGGTGACTGACACAAGCTAACAGAAAGGTAGGCGATTTTCTGCTCCTGGCATGCCCCATCTTTTCTTCCTAGCCAGCAAGACAACTTCCCACCACGCTTTTGCAGACATGGTGGTTCCTCTTTTACGTATCAAAAGATTATCTTTTATCGCTTCTGTTTTAGTCGTTTTCGTTTGAACATCGATCCAGCAGATAAACCATGGTATCAATCAAATTGTATAGTATGCTATTGTTAATATAGTTTTCACTACTTACTTTGGTGGTGTTGGGTAATAGGCTTCGGAGGCGAGCGAGGTGGTTGTTGATCCTCTCTCGCCGCCGTCTCTCGGCCTCGCTATGGCTCTTGGAGGCAGCGAGCGCCTTGGCGTCCATGATCTCTTGCGCAGTCATCCTGCCCAGCTCGTTGTTGAAGACGAACGGCGACGAGGCAGCTCGACCACGGTCGGATATGTAGAGCCCCCCTATGCCGAGATGCTCCGCCGCCGCCGCCTCGTAGGCCAGATGAAGCGGCCTGCGCCCGAGCATTGCCGGCGGAGGCGGCGCCGGGAAGTCGTCCCCGGCGGCGTTGCACATGAGGTGGACGGGGTTGAAGCCGGCG